>VRLP01005089.1:0-40774 GCA_009660295.1 Lophius piscatorius | reverse complement strand
GCTGGTTTATGATGTAGTTGTACTGGTAGGGGTATTCCACTAAGTACGGTCCAGGAGACGTGTAAGGAGGCTCCACCGAAGCATTTGTCTGACGCGTATCATTCGTGACCGCCATCGTTGCTGATGTCATGACCTCACTGTGAGGTGGGGCAGGCGAGCTGGTCTCAGCGGGGGTGACGTAGGAACCCGTCACATTTGTAGAGACTATATTTTTTCTCAAAAATGAAATCCACCATTGTGTTCGATTAAACTTCAAAAACTTTTGGTCCAACCGTTCATTTTTAATTGCAAAGGACACAAATAGAGCCGTCCCAAACAACGGAATGAGGAAGCAGCAGCGAACCCTTGAAAAACCACATCGTCTCCTGCCGTCGGACACATTTTCAGCAACGGTCTCACCTTCCGTCGTTCCCTGCCTGAGAGGAAAGAAGTAAACTTATTGGCAGGAATGAAGCATCCTATTCAGTAGAGGCTGTAAACACAGGTTCAAATTAAAGAATAATTACAGATCAACCCTCTGGGGTCTCGGGACGCGTCTTCGCAACATGTCACTGAACCGTTTTGGTACTGACTCAACTTTACTCGAGTACAAGGGGAGAAAGTCCCGACTCTAAAATGTACTCAGAGTTTAAATGGAAAACGTAGTAGTACCAAAAAAGTATCAGAGTAGTACCAAAGTGAAAAAGTAGGAAAATAAAATGCAATATGACAATGAAAAAGTTCAAATGTTAAAAGTAGTTATATGAAAGTAAAAAAGTAAATCAATAAAAAAAGAAAAAGATAAAAGAACTAATACAATAGTAAAAAAGCATAAAATTATGAGGTTGATTATTATTAACTATTAAGTATGAAAGCAAAAGTAAAAAAAAAAGTATTAAAGTAAAAAGCTATCACTACTCTGAACTCTAACCCTGGTTCTGTTTGTTTTCTAACTTATTCTAGAATAGAACAATTTATGTTGAGATGTACCTTCAAAATTGTTTTAATATCTCCTGTTTACGAACACAAACAAACCCAGAAACAAACAGCATAGAACCTCCTCCAGCTCTAGTGCCTCTATAGCGACACCAGGGCTTTATTTTTACAAACAGGATTAGAGAATAATACTTTGGGCATCAGTACCACATTCTTGTTATCAGTACTTACATCTGGCATACCAGCATATTACTCAATCTTGCACTGATATAGTGGTAGGAATTCTAAAGTCTGGTATGCGGTGCTGGGAATGACGTCAGAGCCGCGTTGACCCCGTCCCAGAAGACTGGGCTGAGTGTCAAGTCACTAATTAATTTAGGATATCCCGTGTCTTATGTTAAGTTCTAAGTGTTACGTTTATGCTGTGAAATGCTGGATCTTCTTCTTCTGATTTTTTAAAAAACTTAACTTTCAACTCATAATAGGCTCCATACTGTTATCACAATTTTGTAGTACATTCTGTCTATATCAATAAAGTATCCACAGTGAATTTTTAAAATGATTTCTCTCAAAAGGCGACCAATCGGAGACAATGTCTCAATAAAGTCACAAATGTTGTCCTAAAGGGAAACTTTATTAGTATTAGACGCTGCAAAAAAAAAAAAGAAAAATCTTCAAATGACACTGTTAACATTGTGTAAAAACTTAATTACACTTATAATATTGTCAAAACTATAATGTCCAAAAACGAAAAAGGATGGTTGAATAGATCCTGTCTCTGCTGGAACATAGCGGGGAATGGAGAATCCATCAACGTCTTCATCCTGCCGTCCAGATGACTAAAAAAATATAACAACAAAACAAATTGTTTACGTCATAACCGCGAAAGAGCTCTGAGTTACAGTCAATTCACATTTACCTTATTTTATTCATTCATTTATCTGAAAAAAAATGGTAAAAATGTTCAGAAATCCATCATAGACCAACTGAATACTTTCAGAGATGTTTTCCAAATAGCCGGGTCAGTACAGACCTCAGAATAAAGAAAAAACCACAGCTGGTTTGGGATCCGTTTACCAGCGTTTCAAGGCGAACCTGTAGGGGGGCGCCGTTTGTATAGAAGCACATGCTGATTTTAACAGCAACTTTTAGCTCCAAACAACGTTTAAAAAGCATTTTCCAATTTGTTTTCCAATTTGCAGCAATATTAATTAACGTAGTGATATTTACCTTCCTAGGAAATATGTGTTAAATACAAATGTCTAAATATTATATATTGAATCTAAATGCTAAATCTAAATGTAAATGTTAACCCTAAAAGTTAAATCTAAATGCAAATGGGATCATTTAATGTTGAACCTAAATATTTAGAATGAAAGAAAATATTTAGCTAAAATGCTAATTCAGAATGACGTTAGCGGAAGTACCAAAATAAAAGCTTGACGAAGAAAACCACTTCTATCGATGGTAAAAGCGGCACCATTTTGAACCAAAGCGGTTTCTGAGCTACTTCTGGGTCAGTGCCGAAACCTGGAGCCGATTCTTAGCAATGCTATCACCGAAGAAACGGCCCTGGCACCTCAAAACGTGTTTTTACGCGCAAACGAAAGCTCCTTTTTTTCCCCCCCCACAAACTTTATTCACTGATTACAGTGCAGAAAATGAGCAATAAAATACAACAAAAAAGAATACTGATATGAAATGGGTACATCGAATTTTTTTTTAAACTTGCAGGGTTAAAAGCAGGAAGCAGTCGCGTCAGGGTTGTTCAACCCTCCGGATAAGTTACATGGTTACTCAGGTAGTTTGCTGAAAAGCGTTCTTCATCAAGCTTTTATTTTGGTACTTCCGCTGATGTAAATTTGCCTTTTGGCTGTATTTAACATATACATTTAGATTTAGATTTAATATTGATATTTATATTTAATATATACACTTTATTTAATACAGATTTCCCAGGAAAGTAAACATGACACTCTTAAATATTGCTGTAAATGTGATTGAATGTGGCCCTTTTTTAAACGTTATTTTGAGCCCATACATAGTTTTCATTTAAGACACATTTGTATGGTTCCATTAAGCAAAAGTCTCTACAGACTATTTTACCTTATTTGATGCTCATATTCAATATATGAAATTCTCTTATCTATGTGCATTTAATGTAAAATATTAACGTTCCATTGTTACGGGGTGAAGGGCACGTGCTTTGCTCAAACAACATTAGATATTGCTATCAGCTTTTGTTAGCCGTCTTTAAAGATACCAGTCGATAACAACAGCTTATGCCATAGTTTGCTTGTCAAAGTACGTAGAAACATATCCACGGGTAAAATATGGACAGTACCATGGATACGACATTTTTGAATGAGACACAAACTGAACAGAATTTCTAATAAACACCCAATTACTGGAGCTTGCACTTACGTCGTACACACAGGCAGCCATCTTGGATCATGAGGTCGATGTTGGTCAGGCTCCTCCGACCGGGCGTGGCTCTAGTGCCTCTCTGTCATAGGGACGTGTATTTAGTACCTCCGTATAATAGTTATGTGGCGGCTCTAGTGCCTCCTTGTAATAGTGGCATGTCTTTAGTGTCTCTGTGTCATAGTGACGTGTTCCTAGTGCCTCCATGTCAATGTGAGGTGGCTCTAGTGCCCCAGTGTCATAGTGCCATGACTCTAGTGCCCCAGTGTCATAGTATCAAGGCTCTAGTGCCCCAGTGTCATAGCGACATGGCTCGAGTGCCCCAGTGTCATAGCGACATGGCTCTAGTGCCCCAGTGTCATCGTAACATGGCTCTAGTGCCCCAGTGTCACAGTGATGTGGCGAATCTCGTGCCTCTGTGTCATAGTGACATGTTCCTAGTGCCTCCATGTCATAGTGAAGTGTACCTAGTGCCTCTGTTACAAAGTGACGTGGCTCTTGTGCCTGGTGACGTGTATTTAGTGCCTTACTGTCATAGCGACGTAGTTGTAGGGCTTCAGTGTCATCTTGATGCTTTTGTTTTGCCTCTGTGTCATAGCGACGTGGCTCTAGTGCCTCCTTGTCATGGTGACATGGCGGCTCTAGTGCCTCCGTGCCATAGTGACTTGAACCTAGTGCCTCCGTGTGAAATTAACATGGCTCCAGTGCATCTGTGTTATAGTGTTGTGGCTTCAGTGCCTCCATGTCAAAGTGAAATATATCTTGTGTCTACACCATACGTGTCAAACTCACTTCCGCGAGACTATGTTTAATTTTTATAGTAACTGGCTTGCTGGTATACAGCGCAAACACCACAGATACTACAAATCCCAGAATCCACCGCGACAGCTGGCATGTTAATCAATAGCGCCAGCGTTTCTCCCTGTTTTTCTCTGTTATCAGCGTTCTTCCTGTCAATGGGATAAACATTTGCTAATCCTTAGAGGAGATGCTACGCAGGCCAGGAAGGGATATGGACGACGAATAATTTTTTAAAACGAGAAATAATAAATGTATTAGTAGGTCGCTCGCGCGTATTAGTAAATGGAACGCACGTATTAATTAACTGGCGAGGTGCGTTCACGTCCGCCGGCCGTTCAACATGTGCCGATGCTGCTGAGTTAAAAAGAAGAAAACACATTTAATGGGAAATATACGGTTAGGATGTTCATGACTGTTTGTTACTTTTATAGTTTAATTGTGACAGAAGACTGAAATGGCTGAATTATTCTAGCCATTTACTAAGGGACATTTAAAGTTCATTTTTGTTGAGGTTTAAAAACGGATTGATTTTGGTTGTAATTTTTAAATTGTAAAACCGGTGAATGAAAGATCTGTGAGTAGGACACTCACAGGTCAGACAGTAGGTCATTTTCCTCCTTCATCACTGATTGATGGATTTACGAGTATCTTTTCCAGGGCATCTTTTTTGTCAAATAAATATTGGACTGGAACAAAGACACTAATTTTTCATTTGCACACATTCCAGGAAGCTCCATTTCTGTTATGAAGTTATTATAAAGTCCAGTTTGATCTGTTGTCCCGAAAACATCTGGTGAACCTAGAGTGGCACGGCACTTTATTTGAAAACGAAATTCTCATACAAAACTTTGTTTTAGAAATTTGCCTAATATTTTAGTCAAACATTTCACAGCTCCTATCGACACAAGACTTAAGTTAACACATTTTAAGAAATACACATTATCCAAGATGAGTATAGGTTTATTTTATCCACAGATGTGTAATGATTAGGAAATTTGATTTTAGACTTGTGGAAAATTCACCTTAAAGAAATCTTAGATTGAACAGGAAAAATTATTAATATTACTTTAAAAGAAGATAAGTTAGAAAACATTTTTTTAAATCGCTCTTTGGAGGGTTAAATACTTGTTTTGGCGTTTTAAACATAAAAGAATCCAAAAATAAATAAACTGTATCTCCAACTTTTTTTCCTTATTCTCTACTTCACCTCAAGACTGGAAATCATCCAGAAGACAAAATCTAGACTTGAAAAAGCTTACATACCATTTAATTTCCTTTAAAAAGACACTTTTCAGCATTTTGTAAGTCTCCCCCGTAGATGTCAGTCGTTGAAGTCCTTCTGTGAAACTTAGATTATCGCTGATCTGCAACTGGGTAAATAAAAATGACCTTTCTCCTCCCCTTTTTTCAGAACAGTGTGTCACTACCAACTAATCCACTCCTTCAATAATTTCCCTAACGCTAGTTTTCTTCTGCAGGGGAGCCACTCCTCTGTTTACTTGAGATTTTTGCTTTAAGGCTGATGAGATACAGCGGGTCGTTTATCACGCTGGAGCTCGACAGTACTGGTTTTTATTTCTAGGCCTTCCTGTAGACCCATTTTTCCTCCAGGTGCTCCACATGAGTTGAACTCTCAGGTGTCTTTGAATAAAGCTTCCAATTGGTCCCATGGCACCGAAGAGTGGTCGCCCATACAGATGTGCTTGTTTTGTCATGACTGAGAATCTTTTTCCTCCAAAGTCTTTGAGAAGACAACACATTGGTTCAGCTGTTCATCCAGTATCACCTGTTTGAGTGTGTATAAAATCAAGGACATGGTTGGGAGCCAATGAGAGGAGAGCCACTATCAATATCACAGGTACAAATAGTTGTTTATTGCGTATCGGTTAATGAGTAAACCTTTAAAATGCTGTAACTTAGGCGATGGCTTTGGACTTTGTCTATGGTGTTCATTCCGTCATCTTTATTGCATTCAGTCTCAGTCCTCTGTCAAATCTCTGTAGATTTGTCATATTCGATGATATTATCCTGTTTTGTCATTCAAGTTTTATTTTTTTTTTTATATCCAATATTTGAATCTCAAGGTTCATCTGAGTAGGACAAAATCTGGGATCATCGGGAAACTCCTTCCATGTGGTGTACAGGGGGACAGGAGGTCCGATCAGCAGCTCCCAGACGACTGTCGGACATGCTGATGAATTTATTTTATTTTATTCTCTTTTATTAATTTATTTCATAATATTGATACAAGACATGAAAAGGAAATCTCAGGCAAAACAATTCCGTGTGAGGGCTTGGTAGACAAAGATGACTTACTAAAATTCCCAATGAATGTGTGTAGCAGATCATAAAAAATGACAATTTTAGTCTTATGAACAGACAGTAGTCTCCCAGAATCCACCAAGTTAACATTTTCATTCCATAAAATTACTCCATGATACCAAGGGGGGTTTTGTATGATGGAAGATGAAGTTCCTCAATGTCTAGCCACCTACAAGTACATATACTAGTCCTACCCACCTATGAGTCTGTATACAAGCCCTAGCCACCTACGAGTCCTTATACAACTCCTAGCAACCTATGAGTACATATACGAGTCCTAGTATATAAATTAGACTATATACGAGTTCTTGCCACCAGGAGTACATATACAAGCCCTGGACTCCTGCGAATATATATATATATGAGTCCTAGCCCCCTATGAGTACATAAACAAGTTCTACCCACCTATGAGTCTCTATACAAGTCCTATTCACCTACGAGTCCATATACAAGTCTTAGACACCTAGGAGTACATATATGAGTCATGGTCACCTACGAGTATACGTATGAGTCACAGTCACCTACATGTTTCCATCAGACTTCAGTTGTGAATCAAACTCAGTAAGATATTTCTAGGATTAAAAACTTCTAACCTCTTCATCATGTTTATTGGTGATGCTGGTGTGTCACTAGTCTGCCTGAAATCGTAGTTTTTTTTAAATGTGAAAGACAAGGTCATCATCACGCCATTTAACAAAAGCATGATTACAGTCCGAGCCTTGATGAAGAGACAGGGGGGTGATGTCATCAGAGAACATGACCGTGTAGGTACCCTCCTGAGATGGTCTGCAGCTGTCTGTGTGTCTCTCCTTTTTTTCTAGTTCAAAATTAAGACGCAAGGGAAAGGAAAAATCAGCAAATAAAATTATTTCACGAGATTATGATTACAATTGCTATTATTCATTATCTTATTTCTTGATATTTAAATATCATATGTTGTATATTGTATTATTATGTATTTCATTTTATACATACAAATATATATACACACACACACACACAGAGACATTATATATTATTTTGTGTTCTTTCTGTTTATCATTTAAACATTTGATTGAATTTTTATGCTATTTATTTCTTTTATTTCAACTTTATCATAAACGTAAGAAACAGGACACTAGAAATATCAAACATCAATTGAAACTATTCAATGCTTTATTTTCCCTCTTCCGCCTGTTAGTACGTAATGACGCAACGTTTTTACGTCATACTTGGTGTACGCGACGGCGTGCCGCGTCATAACTTCCAACACATCCGCCGCTTCCTGGCCGGTCCAGGCAGGCGCCTCAGGCCCCGCAATCCTCTGTACCGTTATCAGCTCGCCGCCATCACCTCCTCGCGATAAGTACACCGCCGCTCGGATCCGTCCCGGAGTAGCTGCGGCCGTCATGAGTCCTCTGGCCGGCTGAGGAGTCAGCGGGGGATCGAGACTCTCTGTTGGGTGAGTTTTTGGTAGAGTTTAGACACACAGGAAGCGATAAAAGATGATTTATTTCGTCTCCCTCCAGGGTGAACTCTCATGTTGGTTATTTTGATATGCTTATTCAAAATTAGATATGTGACAGTTATTTTTGTTTGAATCATTAAAATTAGTTTTTAGTAATTGGAGATGACCCGCCCGGACCATACAGATGGTCTGCCTCTTTGTTGTTATGACGTCATTTTCACCTGCTGCCATCATTCGCTCACCTCTATTTAAAGCAGTAGCATCCTCAACAACTGTTAAAAATACTCTACCGCAAATAACAGCCCTGCTGCGATACTGTTCTCCTTCATCTTCTGCTTTTGGCTGTTCCGTTTAGGGGTCTCCACAGCAGCAACATCTGTTTCCATCTTGCCTTGTTCTCGGAATCTTCCTCTGTCAGACCAACCAAGTGCATGTCCTCTTTCAACACATCCAGAAACCTCCACTTTGGTCTTCCCCCTTTTCTCCTAACTGGCAGTTCCATCTCCAGCATCCTTAAACCAAGGATGGTTAAACCAAGGATGGTTTATGAAAACTGTCCCTCCTTCTCATGTGTTCCATCCTTCCCAGTCTGGCCTCTCTTAATTTGTCTCCAAGACGTCTGACCTGGGCCGTCCCTGGTGTGCTACTTTCTACTCCTGTCCATCCTCTTATCTCCTTAAGATAATCTTAATACCTTCAACTCTGCCCCCTCCACTTGTGCCTCCTGTCTTTTGGTCAAAGCCACCTTCTCTAAATCAGACAGCAGGGCTGCTCTCACTGCCATCTTGTAAACCTTTCCCTTCACTCCTGCTGCTACTCTTCTGTCTGTACTTCTCCATCAGCCCTACCAAAGCAAACATCCCATCTCTAGTGCGCTTTCTAGCAAACATCCCATCTCTAGTGCTCTTTCTAGCAAACATCCCATCTCTAGTGCTCTTTCTCCACATGAAACCATACTGCTGCTCACCTTTGAACTTCCTCACTTACAATACTCACATGTTCTTACCTTCTCTCTCTTTTATTTTCTTCATTCATCCTTTGTCTGAAAAGTGTTTCTTCCGTCTTGCCTTTACACTCATCTGTTGGTACATTTCCATATCTCACCTTAATCACCCTAACCTGCGGTACATCTCCATCTCCTTCCCCCTGCCTTGGGAAATGGAGATGGCAAGGAATTTTGAAGGAGATTTTTTGTCCTTCCTTACAAAATCCGTACTTTTGTAAAAGTATGCATTCATTATCACAAAAAGTATTCAAAGTCAATGTACTCATTGATCAGTTTTACTGACCCCTCTCAGTGTTTTACTCTTATGAAGGATCCTTTTAGGATATATTTATTCATATTACAGCAACATTAATGTGCAGGCCTGTGTAGAAGTTAATATATAGTCATGATACTTTTAAAGAGGATGTGTATCATGCTGGTCTTGATACTAAATTGTCATAAGGTTTGGTTCAATAATTACTTTATTATGGGCGTTTGGAAACTATCACAAAACTCTCTGGATCAGAAATCTAAATCTAGCTATTCTAATATTTGGTTCAATGCCCCATTTTCACACACTCATAATGGCAACTCACCAGCTTCTATCCTCTTGAAGGTATCGTTGCAGTTCAACCAAATTTGTTTGGTTCCAGGCACAGACTTGTTTCATCAGCAGAGTCCACAGGTTCTGGTATGAGTTCAAGTCAGGACTTAGGGAAGGCTGTTCTTACCCGGTTACTGTCCATCATTGCATTCATCCTTTTGATTCTGTCAGCAGCGTCAGGCTGGAGGCAGGCGCAGCCTGAGATGTGGTGATGGTGTTGGACTCCAGTAAAGTCTTCATGGATCAGGTTGAGGGTCGAGCTCATAGGAGCAGCAGGGACCTGTTTGCGCCGGATGTGCGAGCAGATCTGCAACCAGCCAGCAGCGGCGCTGCTACGCCAGTGAAAAGGAAGAATGTGGCCAAGAAGGGGAAGCCGTCCCATAACGGACTTCCATCCCAGGCGGCAGAGAGAAGAGGCACTATACTTAGACCCCCCCTCTCCCGTCCCCTCAGTTTGGAGTTGACACCTCAGCGCCTGCGAGGGTCCCCGGAGCAGATGGCAGACGGGCGGATCGTGCAGCCTCCTTGGCGCTGTGGTTCGGCAGTTCCCTCGCCCCCAGCTCGCAGCCTGACCAACCCCAACATGCGCTCCGGCAGCTGGATGCGCCGCAGCGAGAGCACCTGCTCCGTCAATTACTCAGTGGGGCTCCGGGCCGGCAAGGGCCAAATACGACCGGCTACCTCCCTGCCACATATAGCAAAGGGAGTGGGCGGCACCACGCTGCCTACATCCTCCAGGCACTGTCTCCTGTTTGCCCTCAGGCCACTGAACCTGGAGGAAGAAAAGCAGACCTTCTTCCAGTCCGACTACAAGTACGAGCCTCAGTTTGAGTACACACAACCTGAGCCGAGGAGCGTGTTGGATAAGTACAGAGAGGGCTCGGGTCTCTTCCTGGAACAGGTACAGTAAGGCACACATCAAATCTGAGCCCTTTTCTCCAGGTGCAGGACGATGAAGACAACATCTCTGTGTCACTGCAGGCAGTCGGCATCATGGAGTGTGTGCTGAAAAAGTTTGGCTCCTATGAGAACTTTGAAGAGGTGACCGGCGGCAGCATCCTGCCTAAAAGTCAGGTCTGGGCTGCAGTACGCAAATATCTGCAGAAAGAAGGCTGCGTTGGAGAGGTGAGTATCCGATTCGCCTGGTTGATAACCGCTAACAGTTATATGTACGTAAACCCAGATTATCACAGCAGCACAAACACTGTGTCGTTATGAAGTATCGGACGTCATTCTTACAACTGAGTTCTGACAAAACAAAGCTTTTTGTATTTGGTCCAGAATACATAAAAACAAATACTGTATATTCTTAAGTTTATCAGTTATCTTACTCCCCTGGTCAAACCAAATGCCAGGAATCTCAGCGTCACAATTCAGTCGCCATGTCATTAAAGTGGCTTTAAGTTGCCGCTTCCAACTGAGAAATATTGCAAAACTCCAACCGTTCCTTGAAGGCATCATCCCCACCTTTATTCTACAAATCGCTTTTTATCTTCCTGAGTCAAATCACCAAGATCGACTTCAGCAGATAGACTTTTAACTGAAGGATAATCGGAGCTCTCCTACTACTCCTATTTTAGTCACACTGCATTGGCTGCACATCTTGAACAGGGCTGATTTTAAAATGGTTTTCTATCAATAGTTCTTAACGCACCAACAACACACATGTTGTACACGCACAACAAGCATGAGCGATCATGGCTACAAGCGTCTCACAAGTAACCCGAAAATTCAAAGCTCGCAATTTATAACACCAGTAAGGACAAAATAAGCTGTTGAGGAACAACCCCGAAAACGTTCGGCACAACAAACGTTCGGCACAAGAAATTTCATCACCCACTTCAAAATGAATCGGCCCGAGGAACAAAGCCAGTTTCAAAAATCGGTATCGGTTGGTCAAGCTCTATAAAAATCTGTGGTCGGATGTTTGTTTTTTTTATTTAAAAACAAACAAACAAACATCCGACCTGCTTTCTGTAACGGAAAACTCTTTGAGATTTGATCCAAATGTAAAGTGCATTATAAATTAAATGTATTATTATTATTATTATTATTGAGTTTCTCTCATCTCAGGTTCAACAAACCCAGGAGTTTCCACTAAACTCGCTTTCTGGAATCCCCCTCTGTAGGCCGGCTGAACTGAGCAGAATACAAATGCACACAAACTGTAGATAATTTAGAATTTCTCAGGGTGCTTTCACCTGAGCGGTTCAACTCCAAGTCAACCCAGGTGCGGTCCGTTTGTGGTGTGAAGCAAAGCGGATCAAGTTACAAACCGAGCAATCCGCAGTGCATGGTGGGACATAAATGTCATTTAATACCTTTAAATCCGTCAGTACCTTGCGTCTTTGTCACCAGGACAACACTTCGTAGGCCCTATTTGCACGGGGCTAGTATTACCTAAGGACCTCCGCATGATTTAACAATTACACCCCCACGTATGTTTTTGTGCAGTTCATTGGCACAGGGATGAGTGAAATCTGTATTTCAGTTGAATTTAATGACATTTCCCCACGAATATGAAGTCTGCGTAACAGTCACTGCCTGCAGGTGCGTTTCTGACGGAGGTGCACCTCTGGTGAGTTGATGAAGAACGCAGTAAGCTGCAATAATTATAATGTGAATTTTAAGAGACATTGATTATTGACATTTCTCTAAAACCATTTCCAAATGGTGTCATCAAAAGCACCGCAGCTGTCATTATTAGATCAGGTAAGAGGCAGACAGCAGAAGAAACAATCAATATATCAATTCTGCTGTATCACCCCTGAGATCCCAGGCAAGACGCATCTGAACGGGATTAGTATCATAGAAGTCCTCCGTAATTATTCATCAGGGTCCCAGGTAAAACTAGTCCGGTGAGAAAGGGGCATAATCCAGCGAAAGGGGACAGATTTCGGTTCCTTGTTCGTCTTCCTCTTCTGTGTTTATCGGTTCATTGCCGTCACAGACGAGCAGTCATTGCGACGGCGTGACGTTGTGCAGAAGGTTTGATCGTTTGACAAAGTGTTGCGTGTAAGCGAACCAAACCAAATGAAAGTGCAACAATTTTGCACTTTCTATATTGAATCAGATTCACAATCACAAATCTCGCCTCTTAACTCTGCCTGAGTCCAAGGTTCACAAGTTTTGGCAGTAATGGAGGTGGTGCGGTCACGGTAGACGGTGTTTGCTCAGCGTGCCTCCTGGCTCTACAAAGGCTGTTAAATAGGGAGGAATTATTGTTTCCAAAGGTTTATGGGTTGAAATTGTTTAACTAAGGAGTCATAAAGATTTTGAATGGTTAAACCGGGTGGAGTCACTTCTAGTGTTGTCGAAGAGGAGGATTCCCCAAGGAGCAACAATCTGGACAGCCTGGAATCTAGCCTAGAATCAGACATGGGCAACTGGCGGCCCACGGGCCGTATGCAGCCCCCATCCTCACTCACTGCGGCCCTTGAGTCAATTTCCAAATATCAATAAATTGTTGGTTTCACGGATGTTGAGTAAGAAGTAAGCAGACTCTTTGACTCCTTCTGAACCAGATCCCAATGGTAATGACACTGGTCGCCAGTAGAGGGCGTTCCTTGAAAAACTGCCAGAAAGCCCGGGAAAAAAGAAAACAAGACCAAGAGAACCGTGACATTCAGACCATATGGGAAACAGATTATCTTTTTACAGAATTCAAAGGCAAACCTATGTGTTTAGTGTGTCTGGAAGCAAAATCAGCCATGAAGGATTTCAACTTGAGTCGCCACTACAACACCACACACAAAGCCAAGTACGACAAGAACACCGGAGCTTCCAGAGCCGCCGTCGTTGCTGACCTCAAAGGAAAAATGCACCGACAACCGAGCCTTTTCACCAGAGCCACAACCACACAGGAGTCCTTCCTCAAGGCGTCTTATGCTGCTTCACTCGAGCTTGCTAAAGCAAAGAAGCCCTTGTCAGATGGAGAAATGGTGAAGTGATGTGCTGTGGAGATGGCTAAAGCTTTTGGAGACGACAACATGGCCAAAAACCTTGAAAACTGTCTCTCTGTCCCATGTAGAGGGGAAGCTGAAACAAAGTCATGCATAACTGCAAGAACTTCTCGTTAGCATCGGATGAGAGTACAGATGCGATGGATGTGAGTCAGCTCCTCATCTTCATCAGAGCTATTGACAGTTCAATTGAAGCGCAAGAGGAGAAACTAAAATTGGTGTCTTTGCATGGCACTACCAAAGGCATGGACATTTTCAGTTATTTCCTTTAACAGTGTTGTAAGTGAGTTCGGCGGCTTCGACAAGCTGTCGGCTGTTGTTACCGACGGCTCTGGGCTCCTCCAACACAGCGGCGTGGACTGTCCGGTACTGCACCGCATCATACATCAGGTGGGTTACTCTGTCGCCAGCTAGTTTTTTTTAATATTGTTATATTTATTTGTGAGAATCTTTATGGGCGTAATATTGTAGGATAATTAGGATTTAGTCGCTAAATCGTATTTCGTTTTGATTTTACAGGAGGCCCTCTGTGCCGAGACACTGAACTTCAGCCGTGTTATGGATTTAGTGACAAAAGTTACCAGTGTCCTTGGAGGGGGGAACTGGTCCCTCGATCATAGGAAGTTTGTAGCCCTTTTTGGAGGAAGTGAGCGCCGCCTATGGGGATTGAAATCCCGGTGTTTTTTGGAGGACAGCATTCGATGTGGTACAAGTAATTACTGCAGAAAACTCAGGGATACAGATCTTCCTTACTGACATTACCTCACATCTTAATCACCTGAACACATGCACGTGAATGCATTCCAGCATGAACTAGCTCGGTTCAAAGAAGGCTTTTCATCCGGTCGTCCAAATTTGGCCCACTTTCCCGCCTGTAAAGAGATGCGCAAAGATGTCCCCGCATGCGAGAAAAACATTTCTCAAGTACAGAGCCGACATTGAAGCACCGCACCAGCATTTAAAGCACCGCTTCCAAGATTTCCACGCGATGCAGCCACGGATAGCATTATTAACGAACCCCCTCTCTGCTGTTGTCGGCGAGCAACCCCCAGGGTTGCAGCTTGAACTGTCGATCTTCAGTCAGAACCCTTTTTTTTCCAAGCATAGAACATTGAGAGGGGAATTTCATTTTGGAGACTACTGCCAGAGTCCGGCTTTCCAATGGCCAGCATGTTTGGGAGCACTTACATTTGTGAGAGCAGCTTCTCTACAAAGAAGCACATGAGGTCAAAAGAGAGAAACAGGCTGACAGATGAAACTGTTCCATAAGTATCTCACTCAGACAAAACTTTGTGCAGAGACACCTGTGAGTGAGGTGTGTGATAAATATAGTACAAACTTATTTGAAACATGTCGTTGAATGGGAGAAGAATTGCACAGCAAACATGAATGTTAGTTGTTTCACTTAAAGTTGGTGTTCCCTTATGTGCCAATAATTAATAATGTTTTGAGCCCATTACACTGAAAACTGGTTTATCAGTCAGGAATGTGGATATTTTGTTTCTGTTAAGTTAGCAATAGAATAGAAGCAAAACAGAATTCATTTGAATATGAAACATATAAAATGCATGCATGTTGGTATAATAAACTTCTATTAACGACTTATATATTGTTCTTTTCATTAAATTAGTTGCTATAATTCGCCTAAGTCCTACTGGTGGAATTACGCGGTTAAAGTCTGGCCCTCTAGTAATGAGGATAAAATATTTGTGGCCCTCTCTGTCATCAAAGTTGGCCATCCCTGGCCCAGATGGTTCAGATGGAGGAAAAAACCCTCATTGTGTGTATGTGTGTGTGTGTGTGTGTGTGTGTGTCTGTTTGTATGTGTGTGTGTGTCTGTTTGTATGTGTCTGTTTGTATGTTTGTTTGTGTGTCTGCTTCTGTTTGTATGTGTTTGTGTGTGTGTGTGTGTCTGTTTGTGTGTGTGTGTGTGTGTGTCTCCAGGTGGTGGTGCGTCTGTCTGACGAGCTGCTGTCTCAGGCAGTGATGGTGGTGGAGAGCTGCCGTCCCACTCTGACCATCAACGTGGCTGGAGCGCGCCAACACTGGCTGGAAGGGTTGCTGAGACACGAGATAGGTAATCATCCTCATCATCATCATCATCATCATCGTGTTCAAGGAAGAGTTCAGCTAAACAGCTCTGTCATTTTCAGAGTTGGCAAAAGTATAGACACTCTTTCCTCCGGTAGACGTACCGCAGTTAATGTTAAAAAAAAAAGATTCTGGTGAAACAACAAGTTATGATTCAAGCTTTTCACTCAGGTAAAAACTTCTGACTGGTTCTGGAGTTTGGACTTCAGAACCAGAATATGTTTTTTTCACATTTCGTGGAGACGTCTCGAGAAAACACAAGGATTGAAAATAAAAGTAGCTGACTTAATGTAACAAAGCAAAACCTTAATGTCTTAGGTTGTAGGGAGTAAATGTAAAAACTCCCATGTCTGAGGATGGAGTATAGGGACGAAGCAGGTGAGGAAGGGGATTTTCTAGTCAACTGGTGACTTGATTGAGAGCCAGTCGAGGAGGATGAGGGCGAAGACTCCATTGCAGTAGTTCAGGCGGGAGGTGATGAAGTCAGAGCTCCCACCTGACTCCATAGTTCCTGCTATGGAGTCAGAGCATGATGGGCGGAGTCTGGAGATGTTTTTGAGGTGGCAGAATGAGGATTTGGGTATGGACTTGATGTGAAGGTACCATAGAAATGAATCCTTCACCCTTGTCAGGAATCCCATCAGTGTCCCCACCATTAATCGTTCTCTCCTCCTTCCTTCACTCTCTGCCGACGACAACTTTACGTGTTCGGCTCACGACGGCCTTAAACCTTTAACAAACTTTCCCGTTGTCATCAACTGTTCTGCCTTGATGGGACTTTTCTCTGCGAGGTCCGGGGGAAAAGATCTGTGTCTGTATTTGGTGCAGGAATGTTAGACTTCTGGGGGAAACAGGGTTAACACAGGCGTGACCTCCAGGTCCAAATCCGAATGTTTTTTCCGAGTGTACCAGTTTTCACGAAAACAAAACCAAGCGATATGTCTAAAAGGAGTTTATGGTTTTTATTGAGCAACTTTAGACGAGACGACTCCGATACCATCAAACAGAAACCGATGAAAGATGTGGGCTAGAATAATATGTCGGTTTGGCGTGTTTCCATAGAGGGACGAAGCGAGACCAGTTGCGGAGCTACATTCCTCCTGCACAAAGGCGTGGGTGTGTTCTGGTACAGATGGTATGTGATTTTGTTTGGCTTGTATTGTTTCTACTTGAAGTCGTCGTGCATCACAAGGTGATGTGTTTTTCTAGGGTGTTAACAACCTTGTTGCAGTAGTACAATGCCCCCTTTGTCTAAAGAGAGGGTTTTCTCCACCCTGCTGTGGGAGAACTGGACTTGAGTTGACAGAGGTTTAACATCAGAACCCGTCCATCACCACTCTGAGGAATGAGGACACCTCTGGTCCATCGGCAGGTAGTTCCCGTAACGCCAGAGCAAACAAGGAGAGAAAAAACACTTCTTACAAAATATATTATCAGAAAATAATGAAAATTGAAGAAAAAAAATTGGCTGAAACAATGTTGTGCCGTTCAGCCATAACATTATAAACACTGACAGGTGATGTCCGAGAAAGACTAGTAATCTGGTTGCTGAGGTTACCTGTCAGTGGAAGGTTACCGGGTAAGAACACGCCACAGGGTTGTGTCCTCCAACCCTACTTTTTATTATGTACACAGACAGATGCAGTTGCTGTCAGCGGAGCGGCTCTTTGGTCACGTTTTCTGATTCTGTCCCTTCTTCAACGCTCCGAGTTGGACCATGGCGACGCTCTCACGCATTTCATCTGCCCCCCATCCCCCTGCCCGACTCCCACAGCTGGAACCCCTCTCACCCCCCTCAGTGCACTGCCCCACCCCCACATTATCTCCCACGACACTGAACTCCGGGCCACATCCCACTGCTCTACCTAACACCCGGCCCCCCCAGCTATCATCCCCTCACCATCCACCCCCCCACCGATCTTTCCTTCCTGCAGCAGTCAGACTCTACAACCAGCACTGCTAGTAACACGCACACGCACGCGCACGCACACACACGCACGCCTCACTTGCACTTTGCACTATGGGACAGTATAAAATTCAACATGTCCACATTTCAAATTGCACATTTAATTTAATTTCATATAATTCAATGAATATTGTTACTTTTTTCTTTCTTAGAGTGTATATATGGTTATTTTATATTATTTATTGTATCATTGTATAGTGTAATATTTCTATTATATTTCCATTATAGTGCAATATGTCCAGTATATTATATACTGTACTATAATATATTCCTTTAGTATAGTATAATATTTATTATAATATAGTAATAATAATTATAATATTTTATTTCCTGTATAGTGTTATATTATACTACAGTGTAGTATTTCCTGTATAGTGTTATATTATACTACAGTGTAGTATTTCCTGTATAGTGTTATATTATACTATAGTGTAGTATTTCCTGTTTAGTGTAATATTTATATTACTATTATAGATTAATATTCATATTTATATTTGCATTTTTATTCTGTTATATTGATCTCTTTGCTCTTTGCTGCTTTAACGCTGCAATTTCCCCGTTGTGGGACTAATAAATGTTTATCTTATCTTATCTTATGAGATGCGTCTCACACAATGAAAGAGTGGAAGTGATGACATCACATAAATGGTAAAAAAGGGTAATATCTTGGATCATTTGTTTGTTAAGGTATTTTGAACATTATGGCCCCAGAATAGGGTTGGTTCTGGATTCTTTCTTAAGGGACAGTTTTTCCCCTTTAGGAATTTTCTTAGAAACCGCGTTTTTCCCCCACAGGCTGCATGTGTTGCCCTTTTGCCCACTGGGACCTGATCCTTCTCTCTGCCCTCTCCTCAGGCACACATTACCTGCGAGGGGTGAACAACAACCTCCAGCCGTGGGCCACCTCCGACGGCAGGAAGCAGTTCTGCCTCAAACCAGCCAATCCCACGGAGGAGGGCCTGGCCAGCCTGCACAGCGTGTTGCTACGGAAACAGCCTTACCTGTGGCGCGCGGCGCTGCTCTACTACACGGTGTACCACGCCACCAGCATGAGCTTCCGCCAGCTCTTCAGCCACATCGCTCGCTTTGTCCAGGATCCGGACGTCCGCTGGGAATACTGCCTGCGTGCCAAGAGAGGACAGACGGACACCTCACAGCCTGGTGAACCCACACACACACACACACGCACGCAGTTGTACTTCAACAAAAGAAAAGACGCTGAGAACACACACTGATGTGCCATAACATTATAACCACCTGCCTGATATTGTGTAGGTCCTCGCTTTCTCCCCAAAGAAGCTCTGTGATGTCACTGTGATGTCACTGTGATGTCACTGTGATGTCACTGTGACGTCACTGAACTGTTTGGCACCTAACAATTAGGACCAGCATGAACTTTTTCGGCCTATTGTGCTACAGTATCTCTTCAGTGGGATCAGACAACACGGGTTAGCCTTCACTCCCTACAAGCATCATTGAGCCTTCATTTGACCACAACACTGGTTTTCCTCCCTTAAACCTCTTTGGTAGGTTCTAACCACTGCAGACCAGGAGCACCCCACAAGACCTGCACTCGAAGAGGTGTCGTTCAGACTCTTATGCTGCGTTAACACCGAATCTGATATAAGTTTTTGACTCACTCCACTGTGGGATTTGCGTTACTCACACAGCACAACCCTGTGAATATTAATTATTCACAGGATTAATCCCTTCATTTTCTACCATCTCACTCTGTTTTCAACCACAGCTGAAGTAAACACAAGTGCTGCTTGTCCTGTTGTGACATCAGATACGTCTGAAAACCATTCGCGCCTGGAAGCAGAAACACACGTCGCTACGATAAGCTTCCTCCGCTTCTCCATCACTAACATCAGGAGTTGTGACCTTTGGAGAACCTCAGAACAAATTGACTTTTGCGTCACAGAGTCAAGCAAATTCAAAGCCCAAGTTTGAAATGTTTCCCTAGAAGGATAGATTATTCACATCACCCTGTGCAAACACGAATCTCATCTTGGCTACTTGTGTCTTTGCATCGATGCGGTCACGGAAAATTCCCATCGAATTCGGTGTATATGCGGCGCCACACCCACTGGTAACACGGTAACAATACAATCGGTCTTATTCTGACCTTAGCTGTCGTTTGGTTATAATGTTATGGCTGATTTGGTGTAGAAATGCAGGAGGAAACTTGCTGCAGGTTTTGCCTTGAGTTTGCACAGATGCTACTGCTCCACCCTCTGGTCACCTGCAGCCGCAGAGCAGAATTCACATGAACCCTGAATCCATGAGTCCAATTATTTTTGAACTAAACGTTTAATTAATCATTCGAGGATAAAACTGTAAAAATTTAAATTCATCCAACAGGGTTTGAGTGGGATTAGAGAATTAATGACCTATTCTTATTTCTCAGACAACCATGATTTTGTCAATAATAATGTTGTTGATACTTGAACTGCAACTCTTTTAATTCATCTATAAATGAATGGAATGAATTCCAAAGTAATTCATTATTTGACTTAAAGTCAATTTTAAAGAATTTACAAAAACAGTTTAATCATTCAATGAACAAAATAATTGGAAATATATATTAGAAGAAAAAGTATTTTTACTGTAAAAATATGCTTCATTAGGTAGGTTTAAAATATTAATCTTTCTGTGAATAGATTATTATTATTATTATTATTATTATTATTATTATTGTCATTATATTAAAATGTGAAAAATGTAATTCTAAACAATTCACACAAATATATCTTCCAGAAGTACTTGAATGATTTGATAAGAGATATGTTTTAAATGTATTTAAGCATGCAGTTCTTATTTTATTGCCCATTAAAATAACAACTAATTATCTTGTATATTGATTTTTAGATGAATAAATACATTTAATAATTCAATATAATAATTAACGTTAAATAAAAGTGATGATAATGACAAAACAATAATTTAATATTTTAATAATTATACGCATTTATCTATATTTTTTGAATGAATGAATTGATTTGAAGATATGGATTAAAGTGTAAATGAATAATTTTATTACTGTGTTTATCACACAGCTAAAAACCTCTTCAGACAATCTTTACTCTAGATGACTTTAGGTCTCAGCTCCACTAGAGGGCGGCGTCTCCTCAGGATGAAGAGAGAAAAACCTGCTTCAACATGTTGGAGAATAAGGAGTGTCAGAAGTGTGAGGGGTTTGATTCTCTGTCATCTTCTGTCTCAGGATGTTTCAGTAAGGATCAGGTTTACCTGGATGGGATCCTCAGAATCCTCCGATACCGAAAAACCATCGACTTCAAGACACTGACGTCTTTAGGAAAGGTCAGTAAAAGGAAACAAGCGCCTTATCATGTGCAACATGATAGTCTTCTTCTTCCTCTTCGTCATTCGTCGCCTCAGCTGATTGATTTGGCGTAGATTTTACGCTGCAGGCCCTTCCTGACAAACCCCCCCCCCCCTTTAATCCGGGTCTGGGACCAGCAGTAGAAGTTTTGACCCCTCAGTGGTGGGGTTACTGTTTCACATGATGATAATACTGTCAATGAATACAGGTAATATTTCACATGATAATAATACAATAAATGAATACAGGTAATATTTCACATGATAATAATACAATAAATGAATACAGTTAATATTTCACATGATAATAATACTGTGATATAATAAATGTAATTGGCAATGAACGTATATTAATGTCATGTTACAACATACCTGAAAAATGAAGACAGGTAATGCGGCACATGATAATGTAAGGTAATATGATGTTTAGGAAGTAATAGTGGACATTACGTTGAAGTTTATTTCTTTTATATATATATATTTTAGCACTTTGAGATTTGATCCAAATGAAAAGAGCATTATAAATAAAATGTATTATTATTATTATGTATATGTAGCTCTTATTTTTACGTACACAACGAGCTTTATACGATAAAAACAAGTTCCCCTAAGCGCCTCCATCCGCACACACAAACACAAACACATCTACGTAATGCCACTTTAAAAACGGACTAGATGCTGCATAACCTAAATGAATAAACTTCTTACCAGAAAGATGAGATGTTTTTGTGTTTAGGTTGTTTTGGTAGATTTTATCTGAAGATCTGACACAGTTTAGTATAAGATACAGTCAAAAAGGCTTTTCCACGGCGCTGAATAACAAAGAGACGAAGCGTCCTGATTGACAACTGTCTGAGCCGGGACCTGTTATGGGCGGGACCTCAGCGCCGCGGCTGCCCAGACCCAGAACGATGTCTTACAGCCGAAGTCAAAGAGACGCTTGTGTTTCCTCTGCAGGTGTCCTACGAGGACGTGGAGAGGCTGCAGCAGCTGGCGGTCTTCTCCCGGACCAGAATCCCACACTTCATGCGAGACCAGGAGCGCTACCTGCAGAATCTGGACAACATCGTTGCCGTGAACGAACTGGATGACTCGGCGCTGCAAGATCTGCTTCCTTAACCGTCCGGTCTCCTGCTGCACCTGAGTCTGAGGGGAAGTGGAGGATGCTGGGAGATGGACTGTGACTGAATATCGCTGAAATAAACGTCCGGCGTGGTCCAGCCTTTATTTCCACTTGAATGACGCCATCAAAAGGAACGTGCACACAACACCTCTACTCACGTGTTCACTTTTAGCCGATGCATGTTTGTGTGGCTGTTACCGTGACGATACCTCAGCACCGCACCGCTATATATACATATATATATATATATGTATGTATATATATATATACATATATATATATACATACATATATATATATATATATATATATATATATATATATATATGTATATATATATATGTGTATATGTGTATATATATATATGTGTATATATATGTGTGTATATATGTATGTGTATATATATATATATATATATATATGTGTATATATATATGTGTATATATGTATGTGTATATATATATATATATATATATATATGTGTATATATGTATGTGTATATATATATATATATATATATATATGTGTATATATGTATATGTATATATATATATATATATATATATATGTGTATATGTGTATATATATATATATATATATATATGTGTATATGTATGTATGTATATGTATATATATATATATATGTATATGTATGTATATATATGTATATGTATATATATGTATGTGTGTATATATGTGTATATATGTGTGTGTATATATATATATATGTGTATATATGTGTGTATATATATAAGCGGAGGCACGTTGGCTCTGATGACGATGAAGACTCGTCTCTGTAAGCATTCCCTCTAAATGTTGTAGGGAATGTACTTAACGCTTCTGTTGGGTTTCAACATGACTTTTGAAAGGTAGTGAATTGTTAATGATGTCCAGAGTACCAAGTAACTATTATTAAATCATGATTATACGCTTCACGTTACAAATGTGCCCCTACTTTAAAACCATACACATTGCATTGCTCATGGAGCCGTTTCACATTACTGCTGAAAGTGTGTCACTGCCTGCCGAGTGCAGACTTGTGCGCGTGTCCAATGTTGGGCTGCATCCAACTTGTAAGCGAATTAGCCAAATGTAGTTGTTGACTACAGAATGCACAATTTTTAAATATATTTTTTATTTATGTCAGCAGTGATGTGATGCAACATAAAAGGACTAAATTCCAGTTCAGCAAATGCACTGTTGGTATAGCAACCGGTTTGGTTTAAGAGTGTTATAAAAGCAGTAAAGTTCATTCAACTACATTTTGGAAAGTAGTTTATTTATACATATTTTAATTCTTAATTTGAATGTGTCTAAGAGAACTTAAAAATAGATTCAAAAACTGCACTGATAGCAAAAAAGAGACGTTTAAATATTTTCTTTATTTTTACTTAAACGTTATTCAACCAGGAGAAAAAATTATCTGATTAATTGGTAGATTATTAAAATAATGAATAGACTATCAAAATAGTCGTAAGTTGCAGCCATAGTTGAAACACAGCAACCAGAGAATAGATGACAAGAACAGTGCAGAGCGTCAGCTGTTCACAATCGGGTCATTCAGAGCAGAATGTCCTGCATAAATTGGGTCCTTATGTGTCAATTTCAGTTTTAATAACACATCTTCTCTCAAAACTATTTATTGTTGTTGTTGTTGATGCAGGCGAATCGTGCAAAAATGTACGAATGTGTGCTGTTCTTTCCGATTAGAAATGTACCGTAACTACTTACAAACTGAATAACCTTTAATTATTTTTAACTGTTTTAAAGGGTTTTAACTGTCAATAACACTAAATCTGATCTGAGCAAAAAAATGGAAAGGTACACAGCAGAGGACCAACAATTGGAGAATAGTTCGATTCTGATCTTCCTATTTTTGTTCATTGTCAATTTAAAAATGTTTTAGAGCTTCAAGTGATAAATATATTAAATTATTGCTGGAGTCATGATTATTTTTCCTCATCATCTAGCAATGTTTCGCGTTATGGCCATAATCCCAGGTGAAACTAAATAGATGTTTATGAAAATAATTTATTCCAAACAACATGTTTAATTCTAAAGACTAATTACAAAGATAAAAAAAAAATAGTTAGTTGAAAATATACACACCCCCTACACTTGCTGTGTAGGCATTTGTCAGCATAATCTTTCAGACACTCCAAAAATGCTCTATCCACTCTCTAATTTGATTTCAGCAACCATGTCTGGAGGAGGGTTGTTATTAATTTAGCCTGTTGGAACAATTGAAGCAAGTCTGGTAGAGTATGTCATTTACCCCAATCAGGTGCTCTTACAAGCTTCAAACATGAAACTAAACATACCTGTATTTCACCGCAATCAGAGCACTCACAGGAGGGGTACAGGAGAGAACATCTGTGATTTTCTGCAGAATGTTGTCAGGGAGATTGGCCGAGTAGATCAAAAGGAGATTCTACACGAATTCATCATATGTTATGATCATTTGATAAAAAATAAAGAAAATTGGTCACTAAATAAACCCCAGTTGCTGTTAATTTAGATGGGTGGCTTGCCCAACTACAGATTGTCTGATTATCATAGATATTTTATATACGAAAGAATTAGAGATATCATCAAAATCAATTCATATTTTACCAATACTTGTAAGTTGAATCAATGCAAAGCGTTTTTTTTTTTAAATTGAGTTTTCAATGGAATTCAAAAAATTCAACTTTTGTCTTTTTTTTGTGTGTGTGGATATTTCAGGAGTGAGAATGCCACGCAATTTCCGCTTGTTGGATGAGCTTGAGGAAGGACAGAAGGGCGACGGCGATGGCACAGTCAGCTGGGGTCTGGAGGATGACGATGACATGACTCTTACATTTTGGACAGGCATGATCATTGGACCCACGAAAGTAAGCGTTTCTACATCATCAATTCCATTTTTAGATCAACTAATAGATTTCTTGTAACTGATCTTATTTTTTTCCCTACTTTTTCAGACCATTTTTGAGAACAGGATGTATAGTCTGAGAGTTCAATGTGGCACCAAATACCCAGACAATCCCCCGACTGTTAAATTTATAACCAAAATTAACATGATTGGGATAAATAATACTGGATTGGTGAGTAATGACAAATAGGACGTGGTTAATGTTGAGTTTATGTGTGGCAGTTTTGTGATGCTTGCTGCTGTCCCAGTGACTGATTTGATTTCTGTGTGTCTCACAGGTGGACTCACGGAGTGTTCCAGTATTAGCAAAGTGGCAGAATTCTTATAGCATTAAAATTGTTCTTCAAGATTTAAGGCGTCTAATGACTGCCAAAGACAACATCAAGCTTCCACAACCACCAGAAGGACAAACCTACAGCACTTAATCGTTATGGATTGTCTCGACCCTCTGTCTTAAATCTTACTCTCTTAGAAATATTGTTTAAAACCATCAAGAGGCCCACTTCGCACATCAACAATATCATCTGCTAGAGCGAGCGATTGGACTTTCTTATTACATAGCTCATTCGAAAAGAAATTGTCCCTGCAGTTAAGCACTGAATAGATAGTTGAACGACTACAAGCCCACAGTTGCCCGCCTTTCATAAAGTTACTCTAACAATGAGGTTTATGTTTTACTTGTCCCAGCTTGGGTGGGCTCGAAGAGGGAAGCATGATGTCACGCAGAGACTGTACAAGGGTCCTGAAAGTTATTTGAAATGAGTGATCACTGAATAAAACAGCAGAATCTGTATTTAGGCATGCTCTGTAACTAATACCTAGTCAAAGAGAAGCCACATTTTTGAGTTGTTAGTCCAGTTTAGGAGGTTCATTGAAATATGCAGATTTCAGAATATTGAACTGTGGCTGTAGTCTAAAAAAGTAGTGTCACAAGGTAAGAAAGATTTTTTTTTATAAATATATATATATCTGTATTTGACACGATACCAATATGTTTTTCTTCTGCAGCTCTTTGACATGTAACAGACGTTGAAGCCTGTTCTGTTCTCAAACCCTTGCATTTAACTTCTTGTGATAATGGCAGGTGTATGAACTTGTGATTTTCTGAAATTAAAATCACTGTCTGCAAAAAAACAAAACAAGGTTAAGTTTATTCCATTCCCCGGCTGTCAGCTCTCCCACAAGGGGGCCTCATTTGACAAATTATCTTCTTTTGCGAATTGCTGAACAAGTTGCAGTATTTTGAGATCTCTGCTCCTGTTGGGCTATTTAATGGAAACCAGGGTAATGAAACTGCTGGGAGCTACTAGACCTGCAGATATATGACCTATAGCTCCTTAATAAGAAAGATATACTCAATGCAACATTTGCTGCTCATTTGATGAAATAGCTATTAAGCAAACGAGTCTTGCTTCTTAATGATTGGCAGCCCATCCAAACCTTATGTTATGCTTTAATTCTGCAGCCTGTGAGAGCTGCTGCACAGTGTGGGATGGCAGATACAAGGTTTGGTAGTGAAAGAAAGGGTTTGTCTCGCTTTGAGAATCCGACATGGTTGATTTTTTGGTATTTCAGTATTCATAAAGAGTTATTCAAGAATTTTAGCTCAGTGGGCACGTACATAAAATCGACTACAGGTGGCGTAATACCCTCGTAGTCCACTCTGGTTTATTTATAATAATGCCACTTAACGTTAATTTCAGGCATGGAGGATGTATGTTCACATGCATCTGTTTGGAGCATTACACAAAAGCCAGTTTGCAGATTTTTATTAAAAATCGTGATCCATGTTAGACACTTTCAGCGTCTGAGTTCAGTGACTAAATTCCTGAGTATCCTCAAACCAGTTTTTTTCAAACTATACTTAAAATGTTTAAAAGTAATAAATTCAGTAGTAAATATTCCACACCCCGGAAACTTTAACTGTAAAGCAGTTTTTCCCAAAAGTTGTAGACCTAAATTTAACGTAACTATCCCTTCTAGTAAAGGCTCCTGTTGAAAGAAGGAAATAACATTTCTGAGTGGATCTTTCACACATTCTTTAACAATTTTAATCTAACAATGTTAGGTTTAAAAGTTGGAATTTGGGTTTATAGCGACTTTGGGCCTTGACTTGAGTATCTGCTCTACTGGGGACTCTTTTTCTCCAGTAGAATTTAAGAGATATTCCTGTTTGATGATCCAACTACAAAAAAGTAAGGACATGCTATCTGTCAAAATCACGAGATTTATCGATTATTATTATTTTTCTCCCTCTGCCCAGAGCTTGTGGCATCTATCCATTGTTGTTGATGCCTTAGTGATGCATGCTGAATTTTGAAAGCTGCAGGCCAATGTTTTGTAGGTATTTAAAACTCTTGATAAATCCCTGTCCTTGAAAGCATTCAAGGATTCATGACTGTCTGTGTGAGATCCACAAATGATGAGCTGTGGCGGCTCCCATACGAGACCTCCGTGACCTCCTGGTCATATTTGTCCCTGCTGCAGCAGAGCTCCTCTCCCGACAGCTTGTCTTTCTCGGGAGCGTTGATCCTCGCCATAACACTGCTGCACGGCAAGAGATCTGCACTGAGACGATTCAAAACTTTCCCTAAAGCCGATGGTTTTCCTGGAGTCAAATCATGTGTATGTGCTTGTAATCCCTAGACATCAGGGTAGTAAGAAGATGAAAAGAATCGCAGAGGCATCTTGTCTCTGTTTCACTTAAACAGATATAATAAATTATTCGTTTTCATGAGTACAAGTTGTAAAGAAACCTTTGGTATGCACACACAAACCATGTTAGGGTTGGGGGTTGTAAGGATGAACAATTTATCCAGATTTACATATGAGAAGTAATTAGTTTTAACTATTTTCTATAAGATGTAATTAAAACCGGCTGAACTTTTGATATGTTTCACTGTTTTATGTCCAATGAGCCCCGAGTTCTCTCCGCTAGGGGGCAGTCTACATCAATGCATATCCTTGGCAGGGTTCTGTGAGGGGACTTATTTTCAGAGGAGGACATCGCCACTGTGATGCTTCCAGGCTCCATTTGTGCATGTTGCCATTATTCCTTACAAAAAGTGATGTATTTTGTAGTTCGCTGCAGGGAAACGCAGACGTGCTGTTAGTGGGCTACTGTAACAAAGGGCTCTCGCTTTTGTCCCTGTGTGTCCTCATGAGGTTGTACAGATTGATGGATAACTAAGGCATCTTTTGCATTATGAAGCCAATAAATCTCTGAATTCATGCAGAGTTTCTTGTTTCACTTTGTTTACTGTGGGTGCGAGATGAGTTTGTGTTTGCTGCGGAGGATGACCTCGCTCGCTCCTTCAGGCCAGGATGAGATTTGACTTTCTAGATGTGGCAGTTAGTATATGGGTCTAGCTTGAATCGGCTAGACTCTCCTAGCTTGTTGTTTTTTACCTTACACCTCCCAGATGTCATGAATATAAAGTCAGAAGGGGCTTGAGTTACAGACAATACATTTGGCAGTACACTTGTCCCCACAAATAAGAGACACAGCATCGGCATGCTTCTCGCTTAATTCATGTGCGTAAACTTCTCTCAACCCTTCCTTATGAAGACTACACCGGAAGTAGGAAATGCTACCTGACTATTACTCCTGATTTCCGACTAATCTGAATTTCAAACCAAGTCACCTGCATAGAAGTGACAGCTGAGGCTCACTGAGCTCATTAGACTCGCGCCACCCTGCTTATTTTGGTTGCTTCATAAAGTGCCATCTGGGCAAAATTGAGTTCCACTGCTTGGGGTTGGACGGGACCGAAGGCAGAAAGCTGGAGAGAGCATTTGAGTGATCTAAGATGGGAAGGAATGTGGTGAGGAGGACACATGTCTCGTCTGCCGGCAGACTGCTGGAACCAGTCCTCCGCTCCCAGAGTGCTCACCTTTTGCCCCGAGGGGCCAAAAGGTCACGTCTTGCGCCTGTTGATACTGTAAAAAGCTTTGTCTTCTTTATGGCCACTGAGGAGGGAATGTGTCTGCTTCCTGCGAAGCTCCATTTGTTCCCATTGAGTCCTCTTCATAATTAACTTTTGATGTTCGACAAATCAGACCAAATTACAAAAATGTAAAAGATGACACAATAAATTCCAAGACTTCTATTCTTTGTGGTTATGTGTAACAAGGCAGTATATAACCGCCAACAATCCAACACAAGGACCTAAATAATTATCAATTTCACTCCAAATCAAACCTCCCAAAAATACATATTAAAACATAAGTAGGTTGATAATTTACACTTTCCAATGAGCTACAGTTTGACCTTTTTTAATTTGTTAAAGTGATTTTGATCCAGGCCCCACAGAACTTAAAGAGGTGTTCATATTGATATTAAATGTTCACTATAATATATCCGTTACAAGGGTTGTGAGCATGAACTCCCTGAAGCCTTCAATATACTGGAGATACTCTGTTCGTATAGTATAGTCCCTGTTATAAATGTTATGTGCTGCACAGAGCTATACTTTTATGACTGTCCTCCAAAGGCAGCCAACTTTGCTGTTGGAACTGCTCGGCTATTTGCCAGCCTTTTTCTTTTGGTTCGAATCCTACACTCTACCCACTTAATTTTTCAGAGAGGTTTTACTTGAACCTGCATTTCTAGAATATTGTATGCCCGAAAAGTCTGGGATATTAATAGAATCATTTTCGCCTCTGCATCTGTTGCAGCCGCCGTAGATTCTTCGTGTTAACACGATAACTCAAAAAAGATTTCATGGATCACCCTCATAGATCTTAGTGGGAGGACAAAATGGATTGATTTTGGGAAAAGGTCATTTGTATGTATCCAAAAACAGGGGGAGCTTTATCTCCAAAAGCTTTCAGGTCATGAATTCTCAAACATTGGTCCGATTTAGTCCAAAGTCGATGCATATATATATATATATATATATATATATATTATTATTTGATTGGGGTTCCTCCAGGACTTCTGGCCACATTCAACTGTAGACCCAGAACTTGCTGGAGGGACTATATATCTAATCTAGTCCGGGAATGCCTTTTTTTTTTATTACTTTGTTTTGGTCTCCACCAACTCCATAGGGAAACATGTGACCATTAACCACTAAATGGCGTTTCTTTATTTACTGCTGCTATTCTCACACTCGGTTTATCAGAATTTCTTCCACTAGAGATAAACAGCCTGGCTCAAAATTTCACTATTTGGGGTGCAAAACCAAAACAAATGGCTGCTCAAGTGCCCAGAGGAGCTATGGGTAATTATAACCTACATCTCTGAGTTCATCATGGTTCATCATTTGTTGATCATTTTGTTCTTTGTTCCAATGTGGATATAATAAAAATGATAATAAAATGTTGCTTAGTGCAGCTGTAAGTGTTTTCCACAGACCCTCAAACTATGAGCAATTTTAGAAGCGAAAGCAGCTTCAAGCAAGAAATTAATGTTGAACACTATCAAATAAATTAGTTCTCCAAACCAAAGAATGAATTCTGTTTTTAATCTTATACAGTGTCATGCCATGACCTCTTCACCCAGATAACTGCCGAACAAAACATCCCAGATAGCTCACACAGAACCTGGTTTAAACAAATCTGACCATATCTGACAGTATTTGTTGAAATCAACTTGCAAGGCTTAGATTAACAATCAAATATTTTACAGAATTTAACTTTAAACAGCTTAAAACTGGGGCAAATATTTTATCATTGTATTATTAAAACAAACAAACCAGTTTCATTCCACTGTGTACTTAAGCTAATTAGCCTCAGGGACAGGTCTTTTTGGGAGGTTTTGAACAACAGTGTGTCTGTTGAGTGTTTAAGTGCTGTACTTATAGTGAGACAAATGAACAACTTCATCTCTCGCTGTGAGAAAAAAAGAGAGATTAAAAACAGATGTCTGGTGCAAATGTCTCGGCTATTGACATCGATGTCGCGGGACCATGCACATTCGGACTACGCTGCCAGAGCTAGAAATGATGCCGTGTTCATGCTCACTGATGTCAAACACTAATAACTTGCAGAATGACAGCATTTAGTTAGATGGCTATGATTTGAGCCTGTTGTCCCTTTATGGCTCATACTCTATGGTTCATGAGGATAGGGTGCACGGCCTCCTTTCAGGTCAATGTGACACAGAACAGGGCTTCTTACAAAATGTTGCAAAAAAGCAGGAAGAAAAAAAAAAAGACCAAATCGTCTGTGTACTCACTGCATTCCAGGTTATTTATACAGAGCGAAAAAAAAATATAGACTTCATGTCTCTACTTGGTGAGAACTATTAAATTACTGGTGGATGTTTTTAATTACTTCACATAAATGTTGGAATACAACACTTCTCCAATGTTTGGAGGAGAAGGGAGGGGGGACTATAATGTCTCACATGTTTAGGGAAGCACTGGCTTGCACTTAATCATGGTGGTCCCTGTGTGATTCTGGCGTTGGTGTTGTGGCTTTGTGAGAGAAAAGTGAGCATTCCTTCTGCTGGCGCAAGGGAGAGGAAATGGGTAATAAAACCAAAAAAAAAGCCTCAGCGGCGTGCTGGAGCCAGTGATTCTGGGATCCACTTAATTGCTCTTAAATGAAAAAGATTTTTGGCTTCCCATTTGCTGTGTTTAAAGAAAAGTCAAATCCCACATGCATACCAGCCAACTTCTCATTCTGCAGTATGAGCAGTAATCCCTCTCTTTCACTGGTGCCATTGGTAATATTATTATTAATATTGAGAAAGCTGCTGTTCTCAGTCAGCGAGTGCCAGCAGAGGCAGCAGTTCATCTCTTCTGCTCATTTACTGCGGCCAGAGAAGTCTCTGGGGAACCAGGATATCAATACTAGTTTGTTGAATGTTTTATCTCTGTGTTTTTTTTTTTTAAAGTATTCCAAATACAAATGCAAAATATCAATCCTTACCTAGAAATGACTAAAGGCGGTGCTCTTTTCTTTGCTATTATCTGATATCTGAGAAGACTTTGCCAAGTAATCAAAAATATATAATTTCCACTCTTGCTCACAGCTTGCCATGAGCTTTGGGGAATGACAGTTTCAGTTGTTACTGCGGCAGAAGTATTAGCAGCAAAAATCACTAAAAGTCTTAATTATGGGGCAGAAAGGCCTCTGAAATCGGTTTATTGTGATATTTAATTATCATCATTGACAAATGAGTGTTTCTGATCTAGTGTTGTGGTGAAGCTATTGTTAACTAGATAGCATTCAAAGAGTACGTGTACTCCACCAACGCCATCGTTACTAATTAATTGCTGGTATCATTATACGTGGTTTACTGATATTGCCAAACAATGTCACTTAACTCACAACTGCCTTATGCAAAACTAAGAATTACCACATAATTCCTTGAGCCTTAAAAATTGCTCCTAGCATGTGGAATCATGTGTTATCAACGATAATATGATTAATAATAATGCCGGCTGTGACTCTGTTTGTCATCTAGATGCAACATCTTACTTTTCACAGATATGTGGAATGCTTCCTAGCTATTGGTCCGATTTAGACCAAATTTGGGGGAATTACTTGTACAATGCAGGGGATTGTTTCCCCCCCCGATGATATGCTCTTGCTGTCGGGGAGGACAACGTAGGCCTAATTTCTTCAAGAGCATGAATTGTTGAATAAAGCACCCCAGCAAGTTTTTGCTGTGTTACTATCATTGGCCATTTTGCTTTTCAAGTGTGATGGCTGGGTGTGAAGATGCCACTCAGTGAGCCATTAAGGCCTGAAGTGCTACGCTAAGCTGTCATGTCGTGTCAGCTGCTTCTTTTGTACTCATTAATTGTTGAGAGAAGTGTGTCACATCCTGTCAGGCCCATTGCTGGTGTCCCTCTGGTCACCCCTCGGTGCCCGCTGCCCACTGATCCTATTGTGGCAGCGATAGCCGCGGAGGAGAGTTGGGCCCTGCAGGATGTCAGACAATACTGGGAAGGAAGAGGAGGGAATCCCGGAGCTGTGTACAGAAGCCCGGTCAGGCGAGTGTCTCTGAAAGCATCCCCTCATGACTTCTCCCCCCTCTTCCCCGGAGGATAGACTATGTCATCCTCTCCTATGCGAGGGGAATGAGAGTGAAAATTGCCCTCCGTTTCGCATATTAACTGTTTTTTTCTGTCTTCATTTTACAGGTGATATCTTCATTTGATTGACTCAATAGAGTTCTCACTGTTATGCACTAATAAGGAGTAATAACCATTATAAAATAATGGATAACATAATTTCATGAAAATTCATGTAGATGAAAGGACATTAGATATATGAGACCTAAATGCAAGTAGTATAATTTTTATTATGAATTCGCCATCGTCGTTACGTCGATCTAAATAATCAAATCCACCTGAAGACCCGAATCCTTGCTGTGATGAATTGGCATTTTTTCATCGTGGGTGTCCTCCAGGTGCTGTGACTTCCTCCCACTGTCCAATAAAGGTGAACTGATGACTCCAAAATTGATTGCAGGTTTTAATGTGAGCATTGACTAATGTCCAGGATGTGTCCCGCCGTCTCGCCCAATGTCAGCTGGGATAGGCTTCAGTGCCACTGCCAATACTAGTAAGTAGATACAGAATATGGATTTGATTGATATTTATTTGTAACTGCTCTTTCTGCCTTTTATAGTGTTTTACCATTAACATAATAGAATCATCAAATGTCGAAATCAACTGTGCAAGTCTACTTATGCTAAGCTAACCATACAGCAGTACTGTTAGCTGTTAGCTAGCACGCTGAGGCCAGTGAACTTGTCAAGTTCTTGTCAAGTCAGTAGATTTGAAAATTGCGTGTAAATGCAAGTCCAAAATGTAGTCTGAAATACAAGAAGACTAGAATAGGACTTACTCATTAGCCATTGTTAATGCCACCTCCATGGTGGCCTCTTTGACCTCTGGTGCCACCCAGAGGTCAAAGAGGCCTCTGGGTGGTACCCTGGGCTCTGGGCTCTGTCCTTGGCCCCTATTATTAAGCATATACCCACTGGGTCATATTATAAACAGGTTCAGTCAAGTGGTACACATCATTCAATAAGAAATAATAACTCAAAATGTGTTCAACCAAACAGTGGAGCAGGACATTTGAGAACTAATAAACAACTAACGAAGTTAAGAATCTACAATCACACCAGTGGCTGTGTGTTGGTGGTGCTGCCCTGGACTGGACTACTGCTGGTTTATTTTAAGTATTTTTCTATCATTTATATAAATGCAGAATACGCTGACTAACATTAAGAATTATAATTCACCTGCTACTCAAAGTCAAGACCTGAACCGTTTAAAGATGGGTTTTAAAGATTGTCTTTTAAAAATCTAATCCTAACAAAAGGTTTGACGGTACCTCTTTGAACTCAGTGAGCTGCCTTTCTGTAGAAACCCAGACTTGGTGTATTCATGTCAAAGCAAAAACCAATTACATCAGACCATCTCACATTTCAACAAACACATACATTTAACCACAACAGGACGCTAGCAGTGACGGTTTCTGTCTGGAAAACAGGCTATGCCATTATGGAGCACGGTGGAGGAATCAATGCTCAAGTGAAGATAGACTACATGGCAAAGATGAAGAATTAATGAAGAAGAATCTGTGGTGTCGGGATGCGGTTGCAATTTGCTCCTGCTGAGTGGATGAAATGCAGTTGCACAATAAAAAAAGTGAAGACCATCCTTTTAAGGTTCTGCCGCTGGCCACTTGAAAAAGTATCTCTCTACCGCAGAAGATGATGCATTGGATTGCCCTAAAGACAAGAGGGGGAGCAAAATACATGTTCAAATATTTCTATGGCTCCTGTGGCCTTCTGCTTGCATAGCCCTGGCATGAGCTCATTGGTGTGCGGGTAGTTTGTGCTCCCTCAGCACTGTTCCTTTCCAGTCTGTAAGTATCAATGTCGGGGCTAACTAGGCATTGACAAAGTCCTCTGAGCTTCTTTTCCCACTATCCAGTAGACTGTGGCTCCACTTGGTGTTACGGGTAGAAGTTTTCATAAAGGCTTTGTGACGCGTAATACCGAAAATGTGTAGGTTGTGCTCTTAGATTGGATTTTATATCTAGAACACTTCACGTTGTGGAGTGGTCATCCTCAGCCTGGAGTCTGCAGGATACTGAAGCACTATTTATCTTCTGTTGCCTTTGTGGTCTGTAATGTCTTTTTAAGTGAGCCTAATGGATGAAACAGTTATTTCTTCTCTTCCCTCTTAGTAGTTATTTTTGTAAGCTCAAATTCAAATGGAAAAATTTATCAGAAAATGATGACTGGACCCTCTTTGAGGGTGGGGGGGCTGGATTTGAACTGATGTGGAAGAGATTAAGGATAACCAACAAAATTAGTGAAGGGAGGTGGGAGGTTTGGAAAATGAGACGGAATATGTGGGGAAGAGGAGAGGTAAGAAGAGGTGAGGAGATGGTGTCTGCAGGGGGGAAGTGTGTGTGTATGTGTGTGGAGTCCATAGAGGGTTAAAAGTGAGGCGAGAACTCAGCCAAGAGGGGGGTGGCCCTGTGAAAAGGAACTCATAAAAGTCACATTTGTTGGTGATGCATGAGGAAGTGAAGCCAGCTTTGGCACATGTGTCTGTGGTGCTAAATTAACTGTTAACACAAATAATCAAAGTGCAGGGCCCATTGAGCACTGGCGCCAGTGAAATGAGGGGGAGAGGCTGGCTTGCTGCTCTCTGAGAAGTTGCAGCAGACTCGTAGTGAACTAGCAGGTGGAGGTCTACCAGGGGCTTTCACAGGATGGAAGTGCTTACAAAACAGCCCACTGACAGAGGAAAGCACCGCCGCACTCCTGCTTCCCAGCTATTGTGTGGAAGTGTGCTTCTCTTTTTAGATCTGTCTTTGTAAATCCTGACATCCCAGACTACTGAAGGACAAGGCACCAACAATTACCTCTGAAACAGGTTATGGCAATTAAAACAGCACTATTTTGTCCTTGAGATTTTTGTTGTTTTTTTTATCCTGCAGGAGGTCCAAACAACTTCCACTCCACACTTCAAGATGCCTTGTTTGGACAAAATCACTAGTTAAGATTATCTCCTCACTGCAGGTGCTCATTGCTGAGAATTAACTACTGATTTATAAAATTCAAATAAAATATCCACCCATGGCTGCTGGAGCACATTAAAGGTTATTTATGGTCCCATGATTCCTGGCTGTTTCCTTGCTTTGTGACTCCTTGTTGCTTGAAGGAATGAGTAGAGATTTTGGGAGCGTTGCATATTTGCATTCTTTGTCATGAGAATGATTGATACCACTATCATGTCTTATTTTTTTTTCCATTTGAAGTAGGAGCCAGCAGCCAGTTAGCTTGGCTTAGCATCATACTGGAAGCATCAGAAATATGGAGCCTGTCTTGGCTCAGCATTTGCTATGACAAAATATTACTATGTGCATTTCTCCATTTCATTTTCCATTCCCTGAGCACAGTCTGTGCAGATTCCATGACATTTTACTGCACATTATAATGTGCAGAACTTATTATGGGAGGTATAAAGGGTTGAATCTTGAAAATATTAAAGGTCTCTTAGATAAAAATGGATTTAAGGTGTTTTGCAATAGTTACCTTAAACCAAATGAAGTGCTGTAATTAAGATTGAACTTTCTTGAAAAATAAATAGGTCAGCATGTAACTGGATTTGCAAAGTCACAGATGATGACTTTGATGACATTATGCAATATCAGACAAATGAGTTTCATTTAAATTTGTAATCATAAAAGTAATCCTTGTTTTTATGCTCCCCTGCTAAAAGAGTCAAGTTGTGAAAGGAAAATAAACAACATTTGGAAAAAGTAATACCCTGCAGCTTTTTGACATCAGCACAAAAGAAGCACGGCCTCTGATGCTCTCCACTTCCCATGCAACCCACAACTGGGCCGTAGACCGAGGTTGCCTGGCGCCACAGTCATCATGTGTGTCAGTCACTTGCAAAACTCACTGTTTTCCTTAGAAGATGAGCTAAGCTCCTCCTTTAGCCCCAACGATTTATTTTAGACTCCAGCGTCCAGAGACCCCCTTTCTTGAAATCCCAGTTTATCTTGGCCATGTTGTTTCAATATGGACCAATCAGCTTAGCCTTCAGTGGAATGTCCCCCGAGACTCGCCTTGGTTTCCCAATAGGCCCATTCATTTTGAGGACACAAGTTTAACATCTGGTTTGTATTAATGCTCCTTACAATCGCGCTCATCTTGGGCTCAGACACACATGAGAGACAGGGGAGCAGTCAGCCCGGGAATAATGTTTGATACTAAATCATGAAGAAATTATTAGCTACAGTTTGAGTGAAGTTGACAATGAGATAAAATTGCAGTAGCTACTTAAAAATCCTCAACGTCATCAGAAGTATGGCAAAAGTAGCTTGGCACTGTTCTCACATTTATGTAGCTAACACCAGCAGTCAGCTTGCATAAAAAAATTTTTATATAAGAAAGGAAGCTTGACTTTATGTTTAAAAGACTATTTTCATCTTCCATTACTCACACAAATATAAAAGATCTTGTAATCAAACTTATTTCTCAGTCAACTGTTAATTCTCTCCCAAACAGCCAGAATACTTAACTGTACATTAGACATGAATTAACGAGTAGTGGTAGGCGAGAGACTGGGTCTGTGTTTTTGAAGAATGCCGAATCAACACAGACACCAGGTCTCTCTTATACTCTCTCCTGTCCTTTCTGTGCAGTCATGAAGTTTTCCCCCTGCAGTCAGTCGTCGACATTTAAGTCCAGAGACACCTGACAGCAGGTAACTATACATCTCAGACTTTCTGGTGATATGTGACAGTGAAGTTAATGCAACCTTTAAGTCCTAGAATTTAAAAAGTAAAATCTGAACTATACACACGGTGAAACGCCTCCTAATAAGAGCAGGATCTGATCTGACAGCAGATTTTAATTCTGCCAGAAGGTCCGGCTTAACCCCCTGCTGTCTCCAGAGCTTCCCGGCTCTCAGGAGTTGAGCTCCGCTCAGTTTGATTTGTATACTGCTCTTCGCGCACACAAACATAGCGCTGGAGTAAAATACTTTCACCTTACACGGATAACACATATATTAAATATTCAGTTCATTTGTCGATCCACACAAGGCTTGGAGTGGAAAACAAGATATGATGTGTATTTAACTGCACTTTAGAGGTAGTATTTTACCTCTGGGAAGAACCAGTCTAACTGTTTGCCCCCGCGTTCAGTCTAGTCTTTCCAGGGCTAAACTAAACTAAACCAAGCTAAGCTAAGATACACTAAGCTTAGCTAAACAAAGATATCCCAGCTATGCCAAACTAAAATTATTTAAACTAAGACAGGGTAAACTTAGATAAGCTAAGCTAAAATAAGCTAAACTTAACTAGAGTAAGCTAAGCTACAATAAGCTAAACTAAGCTAAGCTAAACTAAAACAAGCTAAGCTAAACTAAGCTAGCTTGAACTAAGATAAGATAAGGTAAACTAAGATAGGCTAAACTAAAATAAGCTAAACTATGCTGCACTAAGCTAGGCTCAGCTAAAATAAGCTGAACTAACCTTAGCTAAATTAAGCTATGATAAGCTAAGATAAGCTAATGGGTACCTGGCAATAGCTTAATAAGTTAATGCACAGATGTAAGACATCAACCTCACCTAACTTATATTTTGACTTTTGTTTATTTTTTATTAGAGAAAGGCCCAAGGAATATTCCTTAGATTTTATTTTTGATTCACATTTTTTGGCAGGATAGGGACAATGGCAAAACAAATCAGTTTCTAACTATTGTGGATAATACTCAAAATGTTTAGAGATCACAATGACGCTCCCCACAAGATCTAACATTGAGTTGTATTCTGGTCCTGCTGATCGACAGTGTTCGCATTTATTGGGTTTGCTGCTATTGGGTTGTGAGATGACAATTATATATTATATAATTTCATTAATTGTAAGTTACAAAGCTGCAGCATTATTAATGTAATAACGCTGTAGCTTTGCAGCTGAGATCAGATATAAGCCAAAACTCTGCTGAGTCAATTATGTCGTATGTATGTTAATATCTTTTTCTTCAGATCCCATCTTCAAAAGTTTCTGGAGAAAACCACCACCAGTGAAATAAAGCAACATCAATGTTGCTTTTTGGTGCGATGACATAATGGGAAAATATAGCTCCTTTTCAGAGGCTTGCATCTCTTACTGCTGTATAGCTAGGTCAAAAAATTGAAAGTATAAAAAACAGAAGTTGCAATTTTATGAAGGTTAGCCACACAGCCATTGAACTCACTGTCAAGGAACAGTCCACCACTTAACCTCCAAACACAGACTTTTAGTTTCTCCACTTCAGCTTTTATACATACTGCTAAAACAAGATATAACACGTTAACCAGTCGCTTTAGGTGCTGTAGTATGCACAGAACAAGTCATGCTGTTTCTCTGTTTCCGGTCATTAGGCTAAAATAAGCTAATCTAGTTCTCCGTGCTCCAGCGACACTTTACCATGAGAGTCGTATCAATCGTCTAATCAATCTCCCTGCCATCAATGCATCAGAGCTGTACTATTTCCAGGAGTGTCAACGCATTGTAAAAATCTAAAATCTCCTGCAGGCTAGCCCTGAATGTGTCCCAATAGTTAGAGTCACTTTGGTTTGATTTTACTTGGTTTGGTTGACCTCCAAATGGAAACTATGCTTGTGCCACTGCAGAGGGCTGCACGAATAACTTTATTTAATACCAGACATCAAGACTTTTATTCTCCAGTAATTAGCTTCCGTGTTCCAGGAATATCCAAAGTTACCATTGTGGGGGGTCAGTCCTCCTTGAGAACACATCGAACCAGCAGGTGCCCATCTCAGGTAATCGCTGCTGCTTCCCACTAACCGCAAACACACCATCCCCACCATGTTCCTTCCTCCCCATCGTGAGTCTCCCCTATCCCTCTACGCCTCCTTCTCCCTTTATCATCAGTGCAGTCCCAGAAATATCCAAGTCTTACATTTAAGATTTATGTCATTTAATTACCTGTAAAATTTCCATGATTTGGATAACATAATTTTAATTTCAATAAACAAAAAACAATATGTATTCATATTTTTAAACATGACATGAATTAAATAAATAAAAATGAGATTTATATAAATCCATTTTTTTTAGTTATCTTTATGTGTTTTAAATACCTGTGAGTAAGATATGATCTATTAGAGTAAAATTCAATACTTATATGTCTCCTCAAATGGATTCATATGCACCAAATCTGGATTTTATCAGACCAATGGTTAGTAAAATATTTTTTGTTATAGTTTTTTTATTGAAAGAATTGGTATACAACTGCATATTCTACAATATCAGCAAGAATTTACAAATACAATTAAAACATGAATTGAGAAAATGATTCATAAAAACAATAAATTGAAAAAAAAAACTATTGCTTGTCAACTATTGCTCCCACCATTGAATTGATGTACTTCCAGAAGGAGTCAAGATTGGAACAATCCCAAAACATATGTAAGTAATTACCTTTAAACCCAGAACAGAGACAGCACAAGTCATTTTCAACTATCTTTAATTTAAATCTACGCTCTAGCGTAAAGTAATGCTTATGGAGGGATTTGTAATTAACAATATGACTAACTAAGAAACATTTTTAGATGAAGAGAAGATAGTATTCCAGACTGATGGCCAATTCCTGTTAATAGACAATAAGTCTTTTTTCCCAGCTTTTCTTTACTGGAAGTGGTTTCATGTTATAAGATGATAATAATAATAATAATAATACATTTAATTTATAATGCACTTTACATTTGGATCAAATCTCAAAGTGCTACAAAGCAAAAGCAGATAAAAGCCATCAATAAAAAATAAAATAATAACTATATAAAAGCCTGACCAAAAAGCAGCAATGTTAATTAAGGTTATAGGTTCTGCTAAAAAGGAAAGTTTTAAGTCCTTTTTTAAATGTGTCAGTCGT
>VRLP01005088.1:0-40797 GCA_009660295.1 Lophius piscatorius | reverse complement strand
TCTGTAAGGCACATAACGTCCAGACACTTCTCCAGGATGTGGTCATGTATGAGGCATGATTTGTTTGTGAGAGATTGTGAATTAAAGAGTTCGATTTTAATACTAGATAGAACAGTGAGTCTCTGTATTGGCCGAAGAAGACTGAAAGCCACTCCACGTTTTCTAACCCGCACAGTGGATGATTTTATCGAGGAAAGTCCAGTGACACTAGTGGGAAGAGCGACAGCATTCTGATGACGCGTCTGAGACGCGACGGTGCGCATGTCAGACCAAAAGGACTTAATGGAGTTATCGGAGCGGGAGTAAACAAACTTAGAACGGCAACTTCTGTGAACGTAACGGGGCCGGCGTAGGAGTCCAAGTTGTTGAATAACCGATATGCACAACGGAGTGTTGTAATTGTTGAATTTCATCAGTTGGTTGACGGAATAATTCATCATCATGCCAGTCGTGGCGACAAGCCTGTTATTAGCCGTTAGCCATGGACAAGACGCACAGAGGACGTTATTATTTTTCTGTATTTTACTGCATATACAGGTTTTTCAACTTTCGAATATTGACATTATATTGTACATTTTTTCCTTTTTGGTTTATTGTGCAGAAGGCCGTTCGCAGTTTAGTTTCTCGATCATGTTAAATATAACAGTCAGTTCTTCATAGCCCTTAGAATTTCAAACAGCTGCCAGGTATTTCATAAGTAACTGTGATGTGAGCGTAGTTGCAATCTAGTGGTTTGACGGAGTTGTTAAAACCTCTCCTGATCTAGTATTTCAAAACTCCTGATTGTATAATAGATTGTTGAAGAAAACTCCTGCAACAGCAATGCTTCTTCTCTTCTTGAAAACTTGTCCTAAAACAAATGTTGAAAATAACACCTGAGAGGGTTAATGAACAAGCAGGTGAATCTTACCAGGGTAAAGTAAGTACTGCTTATTTAAATCAATCACTTTAATGGTGACAGACATTTTAAAAATATTATTTACTGTGTCTTTGTTAATTTCAATAAGGGAACTTAAAAAAACATATTAGTAATTCGCAGGAAAAGACATAGGTGAGCAAGCAAGATCCGGATATGACAGTTTCAGTAGTTAAGAATTGCAATGTCCCATTGTGCCCGAGCCTGCAAACGGCTCACTAAACACAGTGATTTTTTGATTTTTTTCCCCTCAATCTTATGTATTTTGAATCTACCAATCATGTATGCATCTGTGCATCCATCTCATCATCTCAGGCTGGATAATGACAGAAATAATGCAGTATCAACTGTTAATGATCTTGGCTAGTCATACAAGACCTGCATGTTTTTATATAATAATAATAATACATTTCATTTATAACGCACTTTACATTTGGATCAAATTTCGAAGTGCTACAAGGTAAAAGCAGAAAAAAATATACTCCGACCTAGAGAACATTCTTTTTGGTATGGTTTTTTTCTTCACAGTCCGTCTCAGCTTACATGTTTGGTATTTTTTATCTGCGGTTTTAGTCGTACGTTGCCCTTACGCATACATGCATCTTTTTTTTTCCAGACTGGTGGACATAATTCTGAAGATCATCATGCGGGTCATGTGGTTTGCTGGAGGTTTCCATTGGATGACTGTGAAAGGAAGAAGGGCACTGCCCACAGAAGCACCCATCTTCACCCTTGCACCCCACTCATCGTACTTTGATGCTATCCCAGTCACAATGACGATGGCCTCAATTGTCATGAAGGCAGAGAGCAAGGACATACCTCTCTGGGGCAGTAAGTGACAAATACGAATGATATGACGCCGTTGTTGCCTCACTGAATATGACTTTTATTGCAAGAAAGACAGCAGTGAGTCTAACAATGACATATGTACACGGTGATCCAGTTCTCATGAAGTCTGTACAAATTCTGAGACCAGAGTTCAAGCTCTCCCGATTGTTAAACTCTTAAAACCTCAAGAGGGGGCATGCTTCATTTGGGTTCGTTCGTACACTTTGTTTCAACCTGCAACCTTGACTAACTTCCTCCCACTTGATTTCACTGTTACATAAGCTGAATGAAGCCACCGTTGCGGTTCCCACCTAAAGCCACATGCAGAGATCAGTTTTACCTTGCTCAGTTACAGTCAGAGCACATGCCAGTAAAACAGTAGATCCTATTAACTGGCTTACATGCTGTTGGAAACGGGGCCTGCAATGAAAAGATCCAGAAGTGTGTTAACCCTCCTTACTCCTTATGCCACTCTGCCAATTTAAGTCAGTTTTAATTTTTTTAGGTCCAGGCTGAGTGCTGCTTTCCAAGATACTGCAGCCTTAATTGCTTGTATTACCCATTTTGGAAAATTTTGCTCATAGCTACACTGTCATTATTGTATGCTACATAGAGAGAACAAACATGATTAATGCCAAAAACTGAGGAAACATTAACTCTGAATACAGATTGACTACGTTATAATCCAGAAAATTAAATCTGTTCAGAGGTTGAATTGACCCCTAGGGACAAATCAAGTTTCTTGAATTTAGGTGAGATTAGGCATGCTGGACTTTCTAACTGACCCAAGCAAAAAATTCTGGCAAAGAAAGTAGAACCCAGAATAAGCCTTAAGACCTGATCAGCATCTGTGATGTGTGTAGTGCTCCTATCTTTGCCTGGTCTTACTGTCTTTCTCATTTTCCTTTTAGCTTTTGTAGTTGGTCTTTGTTTATCAGCCTTTAAATGCTAGACATGTCCTCAATTAACCCTAAAGATTGTACAGTATGTTTGCTGTTTTTTTTCTTCTTTTTAAACAGTCAGTTATGTATCTTAAGGGAAGGGAAATTCGCAGCAGTGGTGGTTCTCATAGAAAACCTAAGTCAGCTTGTTACATTTCTCATGACAAAATCGGGAAGTTTTACTGTATAGTGCTGAGCGGATTGTTGTGACCATTTAAAATTACACTATTTTCGAGTTTGTTCTAAAATGTCTTTTTAGTTCAAATGCAAAAGCGACAGTCAGCACTCACCCCGATGAGTGGTGAGTTGGTGTAATCAGCAACTTTTTTCTCTTCCCTTGCTGACTTTTCTTAGATGGTATTATCATCTTAAGTGAAAAAGCAAAGCGTCTTTCCTTTACTGTCAAAATAAATGTACTATATAACTTAATATTAGTATTAATTAGTATTTTATCTTTCTCTGTTGACTTTAAGCTTTGATCAAGTACATCAGGCCCGTGTTTGTATCACGGTCAGACCAGGACTCCAGAAAAAAGACTGTGGAGGAGATCAAACGCAGAGCCCACTCTGGAGGGGAATGGCCACAGGTAAATGGTTGGTAATCCTTGTGCAGACGTTTGTTTGTTGTCACAACACAACCTGATTTTGGCAACAGAAGGTCTTGCTGGGTGTTCCTGGTCTGTGTTGGATACCTGTTATGGAAGATTACTGTTATAACTGAGTCTGGACACAATTGAAAACACAAAACACTGAAAGAGTTCAAGGAAAATTGTGATTGCAATATATGGGACAAACAAACCATATCAGAGGGAATGGGAAGTCCCTCTCAGAGGAGTCATGGGGATGTCATCTTACTGAATACAAGACAGAGCATTAGAGTAGATTGGTTTTCATATTCTGTCAATCATCTATTTGGAGAGGTTCATTACACAGGATCACATGTTGTCCATATGGTTAGTTACAATTCTATTAATATGTATGTTCCCACATCCGGTGGGAAATAACTCTGGACTGTCCCTTCGGGTTGGGGGTGAGTTGCTGCCTCATGCAAAGAGTTCAAGTATCTTGATGTCTTGTTCTCGAGGGATGGGAAAATGGACCAGGAGATGGACAGGCGGTTCGGTTCAGCATCACCATTAATACAGGGGTTATATCTGTCTGCTGTGGTGAAGAAAGAGCTGAGCCATAAGGCATAGCTCTGAATTTACATTTCCTTCTACTTTCAAATCCACACATATTGTCATGAGCTCTGGGTAATGACAGAAAGAATGAGGTCAAGGATACAAGTGGCTGAAATGAGCTTCCTTCGTAGGGTGGCTGGGCTCGGCCTTAAAGATAGGGTACTGAGCTCAGACATCTGGAAAGAACTCGGAGAAGAGCCTCTGCTTATTTGCGTCAAATGGAGCCAATTGAGATGGTTGGGGCCTCTAACTAGGATCCCAACAGGAAGAGTCCCCTTGGAGGTTTTTCAGGGGCGGAGGAAAATTAATGGACGGATGTAACTTACTTCTTCTCTTTCTGTCATCAGCTGTATGAATTATGGACAAAACATCTGCTCTTTAGTTTAAGGTAAAACCAGTAATAAGAATTTAAGAACCCAAAATTGGTAAATGATAAACCATTGACTTTCACTTTTCACATTAGTACCTACCAAAGTGGTCTGAAGAAGGAAAGCTGGTGAACCAGGAACAGGGTAATGCTCAAGGCTCATTGATGTGTATGGGGAGCGATCTACTTGATCTACTTTAGCAGAAATTGCTAAAAAAGCTGATGCCGGTCCTGATAGAAAGGCGTCTTAACACACAGTGCAATCGTAGAGTTGCTTTCGTGGCAAAAAAGGGACACGCACAATATTAGGCAGGTGGTTTTAATGTTATGAATAATGATTGTACATACGCATTTGGCAAGTTTTTTTTGTATTTATTTATTTTTGTATTAATATGCAAAATTTCCTCTGTTTCTGCAGGTCATGATTTTTCCAGAGGGAACATGCACTAACAGGTCCTGCCTCATCACATTTAAACCAGGTGAAGCTTCATAATCCTTTTTTTCATTCAGCTTTCCATTTTATTCCATTGTTTTAAGTTATACCAGATTTTTCTTATCCTCAACCCAATGAGCATAAGTGACACATCCTTTATAAAAATCAATGTCCATTTTAGATTTATGTGTGGGGTGATTGCTAGGTCTAACCTGAATTTTTGACTGTTAAACAAATTTATCACGTTGAATAATTTGATTTAGATCTTTGACATCTGATCGACTCTTGCAGGGGCTTTCATCCCAGCTGTTCCAGTGCAGCCTGTGGTGATTCATTACCCTAATAAACTGGTAAGACCGTTTATTAATACAGAAATGACGCCATTAAAAAAACGACAGGAAAGGAACAATCGCAATCATGGTTATAAATATCAGACTTATAAGGGAAGAGATTGGGACTGACTCTATACTTCTTCATTTTTTGGATGCTTCCTTTCGGGGTTGCAGGGTTGTATAAGTTGTTTCCATCCGTAGGTCGGTACCCTACTTGTTCGCTGTAGCAGTGAGGGTTTTTGTTTACTCGGGCCCAAAACAATCCAGTTTGGAAATCAGTTTTGTTTTCCACATATGGATTTGGTATAGGTTTTACGCCGGATGACTATCCTGATGCAACCCTCCCCATTTATCAGGGCATGGGACTGGCACTAGAGGTACACTGACTTGTAACCCCTTTAGGGCTTGCTTGGAAGTGACAATACATATTTCCTTATTCACTTATCATTGTGTGATAAATTCATAAAAATGAATCCCACTCATTCTTACTGGTCGCCATCAACAATATTTTGTTCGTACTCTTATTTAGCAGGTAGTCTAATACCAGCTAAACCCTTAAGAGCACTAATAATAAATAACTGTATAAGTATATGCATACATAATAGGACCTTATTATATTATATCAGATGTGCATGTTATACGGTATAGTGAAAATGTACCATGTCTGTGTCAGTCTGCATAAGGAGGCAAGTGCAGTAGCCTTCTTCCTTGCGTTTGTATGTATGCTATTCACGTCTTGTATTGCAACCTTCCTGGCATCTCAGTCTGACAGAGCCGACTCAGTGGGGAGGTAAAGATCATATCATCATGGTGGAAAGAAAGTTATTACAGCTATATATAGTATCTATGAAGGAAAAAAAGTTCTGGGTAATGCATGAACATTTCACACACTCAGCAAAATATTTTATAACAGTGTGAGAACCTCCCTAAGTCCACACTGTGCGTCATGGTCAAACTGTATTATTTATTTTTTTACTGTAGAGTCTTATTTTATGCTTGAACAGATCAGGATCATATGATTTGTCATTGGACCTAATGGAAATAAATGAGCTTATAACTAATACAACCAGCCATGGCAGTCATGGATCTTTGTTCATCTTTCTGACCGTCAGTATGTTTGAAACGGAGATTAGTCTGTCCACGTCTTCTCAAGAAGTGCTAAACAGAATTCAGTGACTTTGCAGGCATACTTCAGAATGCCCCCATTCATCTCATCATTGGTTTCTTCGTTTTGCCTATTTTATATATCTTTCAGAACATTGTAACATGGCTGATGTACCTGATGATTGATATTATATCCGTCCACATCAGCAGAAATTGAGTTTTTCCAAGAAGTGGGGGCCTTCTGTGTCGTTTGACATTCATACGGTGTTATTTGAGAATGCCTGGTTTGTGATAAAGCATACTTTCGTCCGCATCTATTTTACTCTGAATGGGAAATATTGGACGGTAATTTTAAAAACTTAATGTCATTCCAACCGAGCACATCGGCTGAGGGCATAAACTCACTAGGAAATTGCTCATTGCGTTAATAAACCAAATGATGGGTATGGCAGCCTTAATACGATTTGGCTTGTCTTTCCCCGATGGCTATGAGACAGAATGTCAGTGCAAGGAACTTCCATTTTAGTGATACTCTTCAAATGCAGATCTGTGTCTGTGTATTATCTTTGTCAACAACATTTTAAGTTTAAAGCACAATCGGTGCCCTTACTACAACTGGCTGCCTGGTTTGTTTTTGCTCTGAGAACCTGTGCTTGCTTAAACTTCCTTAGCCCACAGCCCTTATCTCGGTCTGCACTGTGTTAAAAGGTTCTGTGAGTGTGTCGAGGGAGATTGTGTAAGTACAAGATGCTTTTGGTATACCAGCCATGTGGAGACGGCAGTCATTTCTTAGTTACAGTGTTGTCCATATGGGTTGAATCGAAAACATTGGACTTCTGTTTTGGCTTGAAGACGTTTCGCTGACGCTTCTTCAGTTCTGTAATATATATCTATTTAATTAGTGAATTATGTTTATTTTCCATTGACCTTCAAACAAGACATGGTGATAAAAATGCAAGGTTACAGCTTTAATTCAGAACTTGAGAGTTCCCACGTTTGGTCTCAGCAGCTTTGTGCTAACCTACAGATTCACAGATATTCAAATGAGTTTGTCAACCAAGATCAAATGTATCCGATATTCTGAAGGGAATGAAAGACTGTTGACACAAGAAAAACACACTGACAGGGTAGAGATCAATAGATAGCCCGATGGATCGGTGGACGCAGATGAATCATGTAGAAAGTGAGAGGTGTTGTCCAGGATTGATGTCGGCTCGGGCAACATTCTCTCACCCACCTCCTCCATAGAGTCAAGGACAGAGTTGGCCCCCCAGACCAGCCTGTTGACGTGTTACCTGTCTCTCCTTGTGGTTCTTCCAGCCCGGAAAAACACAGCATAAAAGATGACTGATGCTACCACGCTGTCACAGAATGGTTCTAACCAAAGAGGCTAATTTAGTCATGGTTGTTTAGGTCTGAAGAAAGAAATTAGTCAAGCGTGCCGTTCAACTTTCTGATGGCCTTACTGGGAGTTTAGATAATCATGGCGTGACTCGGTAAGCTTTCCCAAGTTTGCTCAGCCTTGCTAGTGAGATGGCAAAAAAAAAAAAAACTCATATTTTTCTGCGGAATGACCTAACGCCTAGATGTGCTATGTTTTTGATCAGCTACAGAAATCAAAATTATAAAATGCATTTTTTATACTCCAGTTTTATACATGACAGCACATAAAGTCTGTTTTTTTGTAACCTGATGATTCAGCCATGTTAATCTCATTCACTTGTTACACCGTGGAGGTGTTCTGCACGAGAGATACCCAGCCAAACGGCGGCTGGTCTCGTCGGACTCCGACAAGCTGCGCCGGGTTTAGACAAAAAAAACAAGTCTCATTGGGTTCGGGACAGGCTCGACCACTAGTCACTGACTCTGGACGGGTTTGGACAAATATTTAGAAATTGTGTTCGGGTTCAATTCCAGGCCCTGTCCTACCTCATGCATCCACTTGAAATTATTTCATTCCCTTATCACTAATGATGTTTTTGTTCGTCTGATGTTACACTGTTTGCTGGTCAGTGGTCATTTTCTTTAGCTGTAAACTGTGTATGTGGTTGAATAAGAATAAAAGTTGAGTTGAGCCAGGGGTAGCCTAAGTCATTTTTGGTCAGGATAGTAAATTTAACATAATGCTTTCAAGATATCGAAGTGAAAACCCAGTGTAATAGTAAGAGAAAAGTAATGGATGTAATGTCTGTGTCTTTTGTGTTGGCCTGTGTAATTTTTCAGAATTGGATGTGTCTTTTTTACATGATATCGCAATGAGTCCCTGAACAAAGCATAGGCTATTACTATTCTAGCGATAAATGCTCATGTAGTAGCCGAGCTTAATTCCTGAAGGATTTCAAGGAAATGTCTTCGGTAAAGTTTAAAACAATGCAGGGAAACGGATAGTTTGGAAGGATTTTGATTTGATTGTGGATGTAGAGTCTAACAAAGTAGTTTGTCAATGATTAGACAACAGTTTAAGTATATTAATGACTGCTGATGACAATGTGTAATGTTCAGGTTTTATGGGTTCAAAACACAAGCTATACGGGCAAGACCCTATACGGTGAAGACCCAGTTATGTATTTCAGGTTGCACCAATTCTGAGAACATGGTGGATACGATTTTAAAAAAAAAAAAAAAAAAAAGAGACAATTCTGTCCTTTTATTTTAATATCAAATCAATATACTCGGGCAAATAAAAGTAATAATTCAGGAAAAAAACTATTCTGGCATACTCACCCAACTCACTGGCAATTAAAAAAACAAAACATTATGCCAAGACTGATGTAAAACATTAGTGTGTGGTTGAAAAATCGGAATGCACTGCATTCAAATTTGTGTTTTTGAATACCAAGTCTACTGTAGCACACAGGAGCGGATTTCTGCATTAATGTGGTTTTCGGTTTGTAGATAATCAAGAAATTATTTGTAGTGCAATATCAGCAGCAGGAAGGAAGTTGGCAATTGCATCAAATGCAAGTAAGCACTCGCATATGCTATATGTTTATCAGCAATACACTGTTACTTGTGCAAAACACTACTAAGCTGTGCAATATTTAAACTTAACATTTGAATGTGCTTTTGTATATAGCCTACGATTGATCGTCATGAATGGGGCGTGTACTATGTGGAATCGGTCTCAGTGAAATCGTATGTCTACTTCATTTTTGGGTTTTCTGTGAAATTGTATTTGAAAGGAGTCCGGAAAAAATTTCCCTTCAAGTACCTTTTAAAAATACATCTTATTTTTTTTATCCTACCATGTAATTGTTTAATATACTGTATGTATTTTTTTTTTCTTCATTTTTTGTTCCAGTCTGTCTAATAATGTCCTGTTCTTTCTCCCAGGATACAATCACATGGACCTGGCAGGGGCCTGGAGCGTAAGTATAAAATATCTTCATTTCATATACATTGACCATGTCTTTGTTGTTGCTTATAAAATTTAGTTGAGAAAATAATCTCTGTCAAGATAAAGTCAATGTTTTTAAATCAAAATATTCACCAAATCAGCACCACTATAATCATCTATAAATAATTTGGCAGTGATAAATCATTAATTTTACATGGTAATAAAAACAATTTTCACACAATCATGACCGTTTGCTTCAGTATAGTTCATTTTCACTGATGATGGTCTATCATTATCCAGGTTTGAAATTTTGTGGCTAACGCTCTGCCAGCTGCACAATGAGTTTGTAATAGAGGTAAGCATGACCATGTCTCTCAACACTCGTGTAGAGCAGCCCTATTTCCCTCTGACAGTGTATTTCAGTTGCAGTGAGTGAGATCGGGCTTATGACTTGTGTCTTTCTCTGCAGTTCCTTCCTATCTACACTCCCTCTGAGGAGGAGAAAAACAACCCTGCTCTCTTCGCTATCAATGTGAGGCGTGTCATGGCTAAGTAAGTTCAAATTAATTCTTTTTGACACGTGGCATTCCACCCTTTAAACGCACCAAGCAAAGTTGACCGGAATTGAGCTGTAAATTTACATTGGTATTTATTCACTCCTGAACAACAAATGCAACATCCATTGCTTTTATCCGTCTCAGCATTCAGTGCAGGCATAGAACTCAAACCCTCAACTCAAAGAGTCTTTTTATAGACTCTTCAATACCTCTTTGAAAGAGAAACAAGCAAGCAAAACTCCGTTTAGGTCCTCTTAAATGGCCAGAGTAATACGTGGATCCTTCCCTTTATGCCACTACTTCTTCACAACATCATTCTGGTTCAAGGGGGAAATAAAAGAGTCTCATATAAACTTTCTAATAGTTATTTTTGAATATTAGGATGTATAATCAGAAATATCCTGCTTTGAGGTTTACACCTGAATCATTTTTCAGATTCTGTAACACTCAGGTTACAAAGGTTACACTCACTGTTTTCGTTTCCACTCACAGACTACTGGTGTGTTTAAAGAAATCTGTACATGTGCTAAAGAAATCTGTACATGTGCTAAACATACAATTAATTCTATTTGCTACTCAGTTTATTCCTAGCGGTTTTCTTAGACTGTTACTCCGTTTCTTCCATGTTCTTCTCAGAGCTCTTGGGGTACCCATCACAGATTATTCATTTGAAGACTGCCAGCTGGCCATGGCAGATGGCCAACTGAGTCTGCCTGTCGACACCTGTCTGCTGGAGTATGCCAAACTTGTTCGGAGACTGGGGTGAGAGTCACTCAAACCTTCCAACGCAAGTGAGCCAAGGAAGGGGTAGTAGTAGCGACACTGGCAAAATATTCACCTAACACCACAAGCACACGGATTTGAATCAATGTGCACTCAGACAGAACCGCTTGCTTGGTAAGACAGTTGGGAATTGTGTCCTAGTTACTAGGACAGCAACCAGGCCACAATCCCCAACTGCCTTTCAACCCTCAGGTGTATGCACAGGAGGGAGCCTGCCGGTTCATAGCTTGATCTCCACACAGGGTAGAGTTTCTTTGTGAAGCTATTGCAGTGTTTCCCACTAATTTGTGTCAGCCTGCCACTGTCTCAAATTGGGCTAAAAATATTTTCTAACTTCAACATTAAACGTGGTTAACGGTGTTTTGGTGCTGCTGCTCCTTCTTCAGCCCCTCCCCCCTGCTGCACATGTGCATGCTCTCCAGCCTCTCATAAACAAACAGATCATCCTAATCGAGGCTCAGTGAGGAGCCCAGGTTGTTCGACGTAACATTAATCATCCATACAGTATCCACACTGCAGTTATCCACTTGTCCAGTCATAATCTTATCATTCCTTCAGGACAGCAAAAATCAGAAGTTATCATTGAAAACCAACATAAGCTACTGTAAGCTGGCTAATGCTAATGTTAGCTAATGACGCAAGCGGTCAGTCTCCTCATTAAATTATTTTCAGCATTCTGAGGAGAAAGTTGGTACACCATGAAATGTTAGACAATCATTTGCAATGATAATTAAGTTAATGCCACTGTTTTCAGAGAGAGGGACAACAAGGGAAGTAGTCCCACCAGAGATGGAAGGCAGGGGAGACCGGCTCCTTGAGGGAGGGACAGTAGGTGAGTTTTAACAACAAGGAAAGGGACAGTATGTCAGTAGTTCCTGGGTGTATGTGGGAAATATTTATTTATGTTTTTATGACATTGAGATGCAGGCAAACACCGGAAATCAATCAATCAATCAATTTTCATTTTTTATTTTCTGAATAATAACCCAGTTCAGCTCAAGTAAATATCTTTGCTTTCTTTTTTTGAAGGCTGAAATGTACACCCTACTACAGTAAATTATTATTATCGTTTAACCTTTGTGAACACTGTTAGAATTTGTATAACATGCATTGTGAGGTTACGTTTATGTCTTGCGACTTTTCCTATCAATGCGACCAATGTGTTGAATAGATTAGATTGTTTATCAGAGTAAAAATTGTTTAAGGAGCACAAAGTTCATGATAGCTTTCGCCTCTTAATTTTTCTCTCAAATTTCAATTTGGTGCACTTTTACTTAATGCTAAAATTAAGTATAGCATTTGAGTATAGCATTTTTTTCCAGCTGAGCAGGCCACCGGACCATAACATTTCATCTTGAAAATTAAAGCAAGCAACTGGAGAATACATATACTGCAGGCATTCCAAATTATGTAGCTTAACAATCTTTAAAGTCCACAATTTGTCAGAGGTGTAGATACCACTCCAGGGTAAAACCTTGAAAAGATCAACACAGAAACAGTTGCTGCAGTTTTGATCGCAAGGTTTTAATCCTTGACGCCTCTCTGGCCACGTTATTAGTTAACATGCAGTATTGCTGTCACAGGCTGAAGCCCAAGAATACTGAGAAGGTTCTGCAGGAGTACGGCAACAGAGCCAGGAAGCTGGAGGGTCAGAAGCTGGACTTGGACGACTTTGCTCAGTTCCTGGATGTGCCAGCTTCAGACATGCTGCGGGACATGTTCGCTCTGTTTGATGAGGTAAAGACTGTGGAGATTGTTCACTCACAATTGTGAGGAGCCTCTGCCCAGTGATTAATTAGAGCATGATTTGTGCTCAATTTGAATGCCAACGGTGAAATAATATTATAGTTAGAATATATGACTAGAGCTGGGATTATTCATGTTTGGACAACCTGTTCTTCAGTTTAACTTCAGCAGTCAGTTTGACAGTACTTTTATTTAAAAGTCTTAAAGACTGGAAAGTGGATGAAATACAAAATGTTTGTTTGTTTTTTAAATCACAGATAATTCTTTCCATTCAAGGAAAAATTTTGAAAAAACATTTGAGAAACAGTAGTTTTATTGTAGCAGGTCAGACAGCTATTTCTGTTAAATAAACATTAGTGTAGCGTTGCTCAAATCTATCCTCTATCTCTTTTTTTCTGCAGAATGAAGATAACAGCATGGATATCAGAGAATATGTGATAGCCTTATCAGTTGTATGCAGACCTGCCAAAACTCTGGAAACCATGAAACTGGCCTTCAAGGTATGCTCTGCTTTCAAGCGCTACCTAACCGCCGCAAGAGTTTTCTACGATAGTTTAGGGTAATTTGCAACACTAAAATTCCTTCCAGGTTGTTTCCTGCGTCGCAGACTAATGAAACGCTTACCATCATTAGTGTACAGGAGACCAGTGCGGTTACATGTAAATTGTTTCCTCATGTCCACGCTCAGATTTTCTCTTCAGAACAGACAAAATGCACCTTCATAGATTATTGTAACCGACGTGTCTTTGTGGCTTTGTGAAAACCAAATTGGGTCAAGTTGGAGTTGTCTTCATGTTTTCATTTCTGCTGTTATGTAATTCTTAAAGTTAATTGACCTTAGGGTTCATCATCCTCATGACCAATTACTTTATAGAAATGGGCCCCATATAAGAACAGTGTGAGTGACTCCTGATATGTCAAGCATGTCAGAGTGGTGTGTCTGATGACATCTGGATTTGCACCTTGTCTAGATGTTTGAGGCGGAGCAGGATGGAGCCATCACAGAAATGGAGTTGGCAGTTATCCTGAAGACGGCTTTGGGAGTGACTCACCTCAGTGTCTCGTGTCTGTTTTCTACCATCGACACTGAAGACACAGGAAAGATGACATTTGGTAAGACCTGAATAAAGTAACCTGATACTGGTCAAATCTTTCTTTTAAAACTTACTTGGTCTTCGAACTAGAAGTCCTCTAGATTTTCTCAAACTCCCATGAGGAGTAGTAGATTCAGCAAGCAGGCTAAATCCATTTCAGGCGCTGTCTGTTTTAAAGTTCCCAATTCTTTGTCTCTGGCGCCCTCTTGTGGTATTTCCCCAGACAAGTTCAGATGCTTTGTGGAGCAGCATCCCGACTTTGCTGAAGACTACCTGTTTGCAGAAAACGAAGGCCTCCTTAGCGGTCCCTGCAACCACCACCAGCACACAAACCCCAGCCTGTCTTCTCCAAACCCGCAAAGCACTGCAACCACCAAAACAGCCAACGGCATCTGCCCCGACTTCAGCCCCAACGACAATGGAACAAAAGTCAGACTGTCTAAGAAACACGACTGAAAGGGTTAGAAAAAGTTGGAAAAAATTATGAAACCTCTCCTGGTGAGAGTGTGTGTGTGTGTGTGCGTGCGTGAAGCGGGTGTAGGACAGTTAGTGCTGAACAATACATCTACAAAAATGAAGTTTACCTGATTCCTCTATATTAGTATCGTCCATGACATTTCCGAAGTTACTCTCAGTCTGGTTACAGGTCATTTTGTGATAAACACCTTTTTTTTTTTTTCGCACTAAGGGTCATCAAAGGGCCAACATTGGCCGCTGTAGATACGTATGCTTGAATACTTGAAGGGCAAGCACTTATGAAAAGTACCAGGCAAATTCTTTTAAATTTTTTTAAAATTTTCCAGCATACTACCAACCTCTGCATGTTCTTAAGATGACGGAATCTAAAGAATAAAAAAAGCCCTGGAAGTCACCTGAATTTTTTTTTAGCAAAATCAGTGTTTCTCTTTCATTTCTAATATATATCTCTCTTTAATGGTAGCTGCCTTTTAATTGAAAGTGCATAATGCATGAGCTCATGTTCCTTTGAGCAGCATAGTGGTTTTATTCATCTACATGAGGTAAACCTGAGGGCACCAGTGACAATATGGCTTTAATAGCCAAATTTGAGGTCACCTCGGGTCTCTGAGTCATACTCATGATATATGAAATTATGTATTTGATTTAGCTCAGGGTTCAGTGACAAAAATTAAAAATTAAACTTGTATGATGTCATAATTTTTGACACTCGCTGGATTAACTTCATGTCTTTATTTTCTTGGGACGTCGGTACCCTTCTGCAAAAGTCATTCCTCAGTCATTCCCTTTTTCAAATGGTCAAAGTTAAGTGTCTTCTTGAAATGATATAACAGGGACCAAAATATGGGGTGATATAACATCACCCGTGGGTTTCTTCTATCCTCTTCAGTCAGGGTTGAAAGGGTCCTAACGGTTGTCTATTGATAGCACATTCAGTCAGGAGGATTTGGTGAGCATGTATGAAGTCACGCTCCAACAAGTTCCCTTTCTTATTCCCCCTGCAACCTTTATAAACATTTTTATCTTTATTTCAGCATATTATTCCCCAACATGTCTGATTTTTATTTATTTTTTTGATATTTATTATCCAGTATGCATAGAAGGATGGTCACCTTCAAATTATACCTCCATGCTGCAATTCAGTTGTGCATGGGAAGGACAATGTGCTGTTTTATTCATTATTAGAAGCTATTTCAAAGAAATCAGAGCCATTGTGAATTGACTCTGAGCAGAGAAGCCAGACTGGAATCAAAAAATATTCACCTGTGCTTTTATTCTATTCAAGGTCCTATGGGCACAAAGGATTTGACAGATATGGTGATTTAATTACTTCAAATGTACCAGGACATGCAGGCTGTGGTCATAAAATGCATTCCTACTCATGTTCTGAGTTGGCCCGTATTTTGAAAGCTGGATTAAGGATAATCGAAGATTACAAATCATTATCCAAATTTGCGTAAATTGTGAGGCCTCATCTCCATTGTATTACTGTCTGTAAGCACAGAAAATAACCTGATACTGAAAAACAATGCACAGGAAATGAGATTTAGTTTATGCTGTAACTTCTCATAAAATGAGTAGATCTTGACATCCCGTCTTTGTACGGGGAGTCTAATTGTTAAAGGGAGTACCTTTTGAATCTGTTTTTAAGGTCGCCCTACTTACTAACTGGGCATTCACATTTTGATCCTTTTTTTTTTCTTTTTTACAGATATCCTGTCAGAAAGCTTGTGTAGTGTTTTACTGTAGTTCATAATTACTGTGAGCCCCACCTTCGCTCCAGATTCACGGTCATACCTTCCCCACTTGTCCCTCATGGCTTTCAGTGAAGCAATATTTCACATCTCTCAAGCCTTCCTCAAGTTGTTTGCTTTCGAAGAGTTCTTATATGTATTTTGAATATTCCAAATGCAGGTCATCGTGTGAATTTTTGATATACGTATATGAATGGATTTTATTTTAACTGCCATGGCAAAGATCTGTGATCTTCTCTCCTCTGCAGATGTACCGATGGTGAAAATTGAGTTGGATTTTTTTTTTTTTTTCTTCTCCCTTTTGTATAATACTGTAATTGTTTTGAGCTGTATTCTTCTGACACGGTGGAAAGTTTTATTCTTATATTATTACTGTTATCGCTGAGTTGACTGCTTGGAAACAAAATGCAGATTTTATATGGAAACCAGTAGCCTTGGAACTAAAGAATTTTTATGCTCAAAAAAAAAAGAAAAGAGAATGTATAGACAATCTTCACACAATCAGAAGCTTATCTCACTGATCCACCCAGTGGACATTTTCTGAAGAAGAAATTGTTTTCAAACACTTTATCCTGGTTGAATCCACTCTCGTTTGACTTTTGTATTTTTTAAGGCACGCAGTTTAAAATTAGCGAGAGTGTGTGAGCGTCAGGCCTTGAGGTGATGTCACTGCATGACGGGCCGGTTTGCACACTCGAGACAGGACACACAAAAATTAACACGTTAAATCACGATCTGGCATCAGTCACCCCTTATCACTTTTTAAATTATATGTATTTGACCTTGCACTTTAGATCATTTTCTTTCTTTTGAAGAAATATCACCACTTGCATGTGGATTTTTTTGTCGGCGCCAGCATTCAGCTCAGTTTTGTTAATACGAATAGTTTTGGTGTTCATATATTTGCCACAATAATGGGAGCACAGAGGAGGTTTTAGATCACACATTAAAGGAACGTGTCTCTCCGACCTTTGTTTGTTTGTGTAATGTAAGAAAGTTTGATTTGTTCTTTTATGCTTCCTCTCAGGATTGTTGAAATGTTTGTTGCTTGAAGTGACTGTGAACTCCTAGGACTCGGCAACCGCTTACCGATTTGAATGACTAAAACTCTGCCAGGTGGATTGAATACGTTTGAGGTGTAATCCTAAGTGATGTGATTTGACAGCAGGTGGTGAATTGTACGTTTTACAACATGTATGAGGGAAACCATAAAGTTTTTGTAGATAGGAAGGGGATCTGATCATGAATGCAAGACCTGACCCCGAATGAAATGTCAATGAACCCTCATGCAGGTTTGTTTACTTTAAACAGAAACTCCATTTGAATGTCTAAAGAATGATGTTATATTTTCATCTGCCAGTCAAATATATAAATTTGTCCGTATTAAATATTTACATGCAGATACAATTCTGCAGTGTGGCTATATGGAAATACTGGGTGCATTTCTTTTGATGTTTTCACTTAACTTTTATTAAAATTACCTCAGTCAGTAGAGGTCAAAGTCATTTATCTACTTGCTGTCTCTAAGAGGAAATGTAGGCCTGCAAGAGATAAACTGGTATTTATGCTATTGCTGCCTGCTTACAGCAGTTTGTCCAGCAGTGCGCTTAAGACGAAAGACTTTGTGACTCTGTCCTTTGACGGAGCGATGTTGTCTTTCTGACGGCTCACTATCGGAGGATCTTGAAACTGAACTGTTTTTTTTTCTGTAGCTAAACCTCCTGTCTTTTTCTGTAAAAAGATTTTATTTTGTTAATGCATTTTGATGAGGAAGAGTCATTACTGCAAGCTACTTTGAATTTGTCTGTCCAGGACTGCTATGATATAACTTGTTAATGTGACTCTTGGATTGAATAAAAAAAAATTAAACGTTAACACTCCATTGGAATGCTGTTATTATTGGTAATTGTTGTGTGTGTTTGGAAGCTTATCATAAATAACCCCTGGCCAAAATTATGCAATTATCACACAGGATGTACAACAAGCTGTTGTAAGATCATGTCGAAGAGAAAATTATGGTTTCATCCAATGCTCAATAACAGAAAATGAAATCACCTTGTAATTTGTCAGTCAGCTGTGTCTAAAATTGTAAGATGTGTTAGATTTGGAAGAAGTGTTAAAAAACTGGATGTCAAAGCATCAGGGTAGAAAAATAATATCATTGGAAGAAGAAAAATTCCAAAACATAAATGAAAAATAAGTGGACAGGAAGAGAAGTCTGTGACTGAGCCGTAAAAAAATCAACTGCATGACGAGGGGTTACATAAATAAAGCCAAAGGAAAACCAGAACCAATGCTAACACCAAAGTGATGAATCATGACTCTGCATTGGACAAGGCGATAATGCTGCCGCTTCAGTCTGCTTCCGTTCCAATGACACATAAAGACGACTGGCTGAAGAAGAACGCATGTCCCCACTCAATCATGATGTGTGGATGTATGTCGGGTAAAGGACCAATCATTTCATCAGCAGTAAACGCACAGCATTCTCTTTCCCTCAATAATCAATGAGTTTGATGATTGACCCACCCCAACTGGAGAAAGTTGGAACCAGCTTGGTGCTGATTTGGTGATTTCATGATTGTTACCATGGGTTTTGCAGACAAACAATAACTGGAGATCCATCTGTGACATCACTGTGGTGGAATACAGTGATGTCACCTTCTCCCTCATTTCTTATGGGGCTTAAGTCGAGTCTTGCTGATGGGATTTTTTACTGCAAGCATGTTTACAGAATGTTTACATTCCCTCCCTCACCTGATTATTTTATCAGGTGAGGGAGGGAATGGTTTATTGCATAAATGTCTCCCTCCTCTGGTATTACAGCGGCTGCTCACTCCTGAATTCCTTTGCTGGAGTTCCTCTTAATCTACCTTCTTCAAACAGCCTTGTTGGATCTTTTTCCTATCTCAGGAAATGAAGGTGTCCTCATCAATATCAGGTGGACGTAACAATCAATGTCTGATCGAATGTCAGTCATAAATGGGTCATAATCATAATAAACCTTATTAGGAAATTTTCTTCTTCCAGGATAAAGGAGTGCGTCAAAAATGATTATTTATCCTAAATACCACAAAATATGGAGTCAGTGAAATGCAGATTAAAGTTAATCTCATACGAAATATCCAAAGAGCTTTTGTTACCACCTGATTTTTTACACAAGCGTTTCCTCTCAGTGGTGCATAAAACTTTTGGATGCATTGCTATGAAATGAAGCATGAGCGTTAATAACACTGATCCTGTAAGTTTTCCTTTGGCATTATCATTTGCCTAAACTGTTTGATGTCAGTTTCAGCTACACAGAATTTACTTATTTTTAGCAAAGGTTAAGATGCTCTCACTCGCATGCTCTCACTCGCATGTAGACACACACACACACATTTGTAGTAAAGTTCAGACTCAGACATTTAGTACGCAGCTAAAGCTAATTCAGTATGTTCTCAAAGTATAATAAAAGTACATGTTAGTCCAAACTGAATACATTTTATGACAGGAATCTACAAGACTTTACTATATAAACTCTCTTGTATTTTAGTGCTAGTCCTGAATGAAACTTCCTCAAGAGTTGCACAGCAGGTGAAATGGTTTTCTGTGTTTGGGTGGAGAAGTCCTACTTGTCTGACATCGGTGGTTATGCTCACGTCCCAATAGGCAAAAGAATTTGCCCTCATTCTTCTCTTGTGTCTATTTTTTATTCCTGCCCCGGAGCTCAAACAGAAAAAGATCCATTGATGAAATCATTTGTTTCTAAACAGAGTTTATTGTCTGCCTTCTGAGACCCAGATCTAACAGTTCGAACAGAGTGGAACGGAATATTTGCCCGATATTGGCTGAGCTCTTTATTTTTTAACCATCTTTTTGACACAACTTCTAACCCGTCCGCTTCATTTCACTTCAGCCCTCTCCTCTCCCTCTTCTTCCTCTTCCTTACCCATCTTCTGCTTCTCCTTCTCTTCCTCCTTTTCCCTTCTTCTCCCAGGTCTCAGCTGTTTCCTTTATGAAAACAAGACACTCGATTATGTTCACCTCATCCTTGTCCGAGCTCCATCACAAACCTCATACATCCAGCGCGCCGTACATCGACCCAACAATTTCAGATCTGAGGCCCGAGGCTTGATGGATGATTGCACTTTAAAGGTGTGTGCGTTGTGAGGCCACGTCGTTGGTGTTGGAGATTAGTGACCGATTGATCATGGCGATTGGCTGGAAAACAACACTCTGGACGAGACGATCATAAATCCATGCGACTGATTGTGTTATATGATGCCTCGCTTCTGATTTGGTTGAGTTTGAAACATCTGATTGTGTTTGGGCCTGTCGGACGTTGCAGGTAATAAGATTTCTGCCTATTGACAGGGTGTGCGCAGGGGTAAGGTCACAAGAGTCTATTTAGGGGTGCAAAAAGAGGAAAATCAAAAGGGCAACTGATTTTATCGGGTGTGGTAGCGGGGGAGGATTACATTTTTGACAATGAAGAAGTGATTGAAGGGATGGGAAAACTTTTTACTCTTATTTGATACGTTTGCATTTTGCGTAAATAAGTAAAAGTTTGAGACAATCAGACCGTGCAAGCCAGGTCCACAAAAGTTGCCGCTAGCTCACCAGGGTGTACTGAACACATTAGCCAGATTCCTGAAGGAAGAGTTGGTTTTGCGCTACTGACAGCGACACAATTGATGCAACGGAGTTCTACATGAGAACAAAATAATGCAATTAAGAGATTTATGAATTCCACTCCACAACTCTGCTCTAAAAGCCATGAGAAATAATAGTGAGGGAAAAAAATAACAAAAATAAATAGAAAGCACTCAAAGAGCGCAAACCTCCACCAAGGCCCAGCAATACTAATGATAAACATTATTGCCATAAAATTTCATGCAAATCTGTACATTAACTTTCGAGTAATTGCAAAAAAAGTGCCCTAGGAATTGTTAACAAAACACCATTATGACATTTCATTGTCACCACCAAAGTCTACTCATCTGTAGGATATACGAAAACCTACCGCTGGGTACAATTTCATGCAAATCCATCAATACATTTTTTCCATATTCTTTAAAAAAAAAAAAGAGTAATTTAATTTGAATAAATAATAATAATAATTTTAATAAAAGGTTTCCTGTAGTGTTTCCAACATACAGACAAGCAAATGTAGAAACATAACCTCCTTGGCAGATAAACAACCAATCCACCTCCAGAGCCAGACCAAGCCCATATGGAGTGCTGAGCAGAATGTGGTTGTTGGGCCGCACCCTCAATATATTTGACTATTGTCATCGTAAATCAATCTGATTCTGTAAATGTTTTCCATAATACATTGTATTTGTTGTATGTGTTGCTACATACTATTTTCAGTCTGGCATGTTTTTACCCTTCATTGATTTTCAGTTAAAAAAGCACGGTGGCGCAGAGGGTAACACAGTTGCCTCACAGCTGCCTTGTACTGGTACCTTTGCCAAAGGTACCTTTCTGTGTGGAGTTTGAATGTTCTGGTGAAGTGGTGAGTCTGAATCCCCCATAAGTGGGACTGGTTGTCGGTCCCACTCTATGATGAACGGGCAGATTGTCCAGGGTTTACCCCCACTGCTTGCCCAATGTCAGCTGGGATGGATGGATGATCTCAATCTCTGTTAATTTGCACTTTCATATTAAAGATTTAGAGCACTATGATACATACTGAACATGGTGGACTGGAGAGTAGCCATATACTGTAAACCAGACAATAATACGCGTACTGGGAACGAGTTAACCAGTTTAATTACTTTTTAATTAACTTAAAGAAAAATAAGTGTGTCAAAGAGAATTAATTAATAAGAAACACCTGTAACTTAATAACAATAGTGGTTCAAGAATAAATATAAAGATCGATTTTTTTTAAAATTTTTTTAAACTGTGTAAAAATACGCAAAAGGTTCAGAAACGAATGATAAATTAGTTAAAAAATATAAAACATTAATTTATTCATCTTGTAAACAACCAAAATAGTCTTAATCTTCTTTAAAATCTGTGTTTCCTTCCTTTTCTGGAGCCAAAGTCATTTCAAAAATACAAATTAATGATGAAAGATGATGAATCCTGCTCCTGTAGGGGGGCTTCTTGCTGTCCATGAGCCCCTAAGCAGCCCCTCTTAGTTTGTTCTTACATCAGGCCGTCCGTGTGCACCACCAGATACTGCTGTCAGTAAAGTCACTGGTGTCGGTGAGTGTGAAATGTGTAGCTTGTGGAAATGATGTGGGTGGGATGTGAGAAACTAAGAGCAATGTGGGTCAAAAAAATAGTAGACAGAAAGTCTAAATCAGAAAAGCAGAATCCAGGTGATCCAATCTCCTCCTGTACCAAAAACCTGCAGCAATAAGAAAGAAAAAAAGTCTTTGCTCCAGATTAACATCTGTGTGTGTGTGTGTGTCAGTGTGTGTGTGTGGGTGCCTTTTTTGTTTCTTTGTATGCGTAGGTGATGGTGGGCAGATTGGGAATCCACAACCCACATGATCCTTCAGTTTTTGTAGCATGAATTAAAACATAACCATCAAATGTAAATTACAAATGAAAAAAACTTAAAAATGATGACATCCGTAAGATGTGCTGCTCTGATTATTTGACGGGTAGTTTGAGCTGGTGTACTATTACAAATACAAGCTGAGTCACTTAAACATAAACACCTCAATTATTCACATCTGGCGCACATTATTGTTCCACCCGTAGGACTAATAGTAGACTGGATGCAGAGGTCCGTGAGGTAATAAGGTTCATTATAAAAGTGATTTATTTATCAACTAAATTTGTAACTCTCTTTTAGACAAATCTCCATTTAATAATGTTGTGAAGTAACTTAATTGTTTTGGATTCAAAGGAAATAATAAATAAATAAATAAAATGCCAGCTCCCGTTCTATTCCACCTTTTTTCACGTTTCAACATGCTGAAATTTAAGGGGGAAAGACGTTGTTTGTTTCTTCATGTGCATGTCCCAATATTTACATTTGTAATGGGATTATTTACCGCACAGATTTGATTACAAAGGAGAGCAATGATGGGAGAGAGAGCATGAGGAGAAGATGAGGAGAGAGGGAGGGAGGAGAGTGACGGTGATGGGGGGGTGTTGATTGTTTCTCACACAAGAGTGGTATCGCAGACAGATCTCCATACCAGACCACAGGGTGCTGTTGGCTCTGTCTGTCACTGGAGGGTGGGAGGGCTCTCTGCGTCTAATAGATTACCAGGTCCTGTCATATTTTTCTTTAATTCTCCTCATCCTTTGTGACTCAATTTTACTCTTCCCGCTTATCTAAATATCTTGGCTTTAATTCAAGTCAAAACTTTTCAAGGAGGGTCTGTCAGAATGCTCAACACGACTTTCCAGCACATTTAGGAACCTCAACACAACTGGAATTAAACTGTCCAAAATTGACACCCGGAGGAGTTGCCGCCTGTCCTTTTTAGAGGTGAGTCTTTTATTTCCTCTAAAATGTTTCTCTTTTAGTAATATGTAGCTTATTTGAGGAGGAATTGTATAACAGGCCTCTTATTGCACTGGCTATAATCTAATAATATCTATTTTTTCTTATATAAAAGCTGGAGAATTTATAGAATAAATTATTTAAATTTGTTTTGAGGCAGTTTTACTGTGAAATAAAGGATTAAAAAAATATTTCAAGGCATAAGAAAATGATAAGGTGATTTTCTTGAATTTCAAAAATCATGTTTATGGGCAGTTTTCAATTGTAAGAGTAAAAATGCAACAAGAAAAATCGTAACTGCAAAAAAAAAAAATTATTACATTTTACAGAAAATATTTTTGTTATCCTCTTCTTATATTCAGAAAATCATCACCTTGTATTATATATAAATTTAATTATAATAAAGATTATTTGAGTGGAAAGCACTAAAGTGAACACTGAAATAGATGCTTTTATGCTGCTTTAGCCACGTGTTGCTGCCAAACGGGATTATTAGACACTGAACGGAATCTGTGAGCAAAATGGCGATCAACAAGTGTGAAATAATATGAGTCTACTGTGATCGCCCTCTTGCTACCCTCGGGCTGGATCACATTGCCACTCTCCTCTCACTCCTTATGTAATCTTAACTGCTCTAAAGCTTGGGATCGATTAAAATGCGTAAAAACCCATTCTCTGTACAACAATGCATGAAGAAATACATTGTTATTCTCACCTAAACTTTAGAATTTCTACATTTAATAATAGTTTGTTCTTAGTTGTTTTGATAACCCCATTATGTATATATGTTTCCCTCATTCTGCTCTCAAGACCCTTCAGCTGCCCCGACCTTTCCTCCACCTCAACAAACAGCAGCATCCCGACGGCTGTTCACCCGTCTATGCTGATGGAGAAAGTCCCTGTCAGCCTGATGTCCTCAGTGGTAGCACCAGAGAAATCCTCCAACAGCGGCCCCAAAGAGGTCAAAGCAGATGTGACACAGTTGTAGCGGGTTAATAGTGTGCCATGCAGTTTGACTGAGAAAAACTAAATGAAGCGCTGCGTGTGTCTTGATTAAACTTATTTGTGTCTGAGAATTGTTGGATGGGAAAAGCTATCATACATGTGGCAAAATACACATTTCTGCAAGTTAAAGTTGAACAATAAGTACTCGGTGGACTATCTGTAAAGCCTCAGCATCAAGGTGATTTTCATCATCGGTCTCACGTGGGAAGTGAGGGAATAATTACAGGAGGGTGAGACTTGGATGATTAAACGAGACTGGTTCCCCATCTGCTCAGGCATTAATCACAGACGCACATCAACCATAGTATCTAAACATCCTGCCTCATATTATGATTATGATACTTTTTGCTGCCTGATCTATGATGCACCTTGGGCTCTGACATCTGGCTATCAGAACCATCTGGAACTTTTTCAGCACTATGTCATATAGCGGTTTCGGATAACGCGGTCTAGTCTTTGCTCCCCCATGGCACCAGTTAGCCTTAGGCACCCATGACCCTGTCGTCAGTGCATCAGTTGACCTTTCAAAAATGACTTTTGGAAGGTATTAACCACCCAACGATACCCGACATGCTCTGATCCACTCGTCTAGCCATCACAAATTGGTCTTTGCAAGGTCCTTCCCATCCTTACGCTTGCACATTTTGGCCTAAGTTCACTTGCTGCCTAATCCATCCCACCCACAGACAGCTGCCACTGCAACAAGATAATCAAAGTCATGTCATGTCACGTCAATTTTTTGTCTAGTACCTTCAAAGTACATCCCAGCGTTGACCAAAATGTATCATGCAGGATAACACATTAAAAGTTATTTTCAAAATGAAGTTATTTCAAACCATTGCTAGTAGGGATGAAAAATTGTTTAGCCCTAGAAACAGATTTTGTGAGGACAAATCATATGAAAATGTATAATAACATAAATAGTAATGAATAATGGGATTTTTATAAAACTGTATAGACTGCAAAGGCTGATCGGAAAATATGTTTTGATAGTGATTGGAAATCTATTAGTAACATTGATGGCCTGATCTGTATGGGGGCTTTCATTCCAATGTTTTGGGCCTGCTACTGAAAAGGCCTGGTCTACACTTAGTACTGACCTGGTTCTATGCACAAATACAAGGTGCTTGTCCAAAGACTTCAGCTGGAACATAAGGATGCAGCAAGTCTTACATATGAAATAGAATTACGGCATATCATTCTGAAATTGCTTGTTAGTGGTCATAATATTATGGCTAATCGCTGAATTTGTTTGTTTCTTACAGCATGCTTAATTTGTCAGTTGTCTTACTTTCATGTCCTTTTTTTTAACATTATCACTATATGCGGAAATCCACATTAAATGTTACATATCAATCTCTAGGAGATAAATATACAGTCACTGCGTATACTGGTATGTTTTAAGCACCTATCGGCTCTGACTTATTACTAACTTCTCATTCTTTAGTTGGAACTGATCCTGGTGAAGGAGCAGAACGGGGTTCAGTTCACCTCGACCGCTTTAGTGGCTCCTGCTCCCACTCACACCGGCCCCGCTGGAGTGGAGGAGAGGGAGACCTGGGGAAAGAAAATCGACTTCCTCCTGTCTGTGATTGGATTTGCAGTCGACCTCGCAAATGTCTGGAGATTCCCTTACCTCTGCTATAAGAACGGAGGAGGTGAGATGGGTCTTATCTAAAAGAGAGGTGGTTAGAAAAGGGAGAAAGGGGGTGAGGGGAAAGAAGACGTAGTGTGTGTTTGATGGAGGAGAGAATCAGATCATCTGCCTCCCCCATGAGAACTGTGAGGAAAGCAGAGATGATGGTGGAGAGTTTGAAAGTGGAAAAATCAGAAAAGTGAAATATAGAAAAAAGGGGAAATGAAGGGCGGGAGACATTTGCATACAGTTCATTTTCACCTGCGTCTCCTTTACACATTCATGTGCATGAGAATTTGCATGTGTGCCTCAGCTCCGTTTGCCCACTGGTTGTTTGAGATTTAAGGAGATCAAACTAGGGGAAAAAGCACCACAGCTGCTCTGAATAGATTAGCGCTCACAATCACTGCCACTAATTACGGCTGTTTAACATAGAGCTCTCATTACATTTAAGAGCTTTAAATGATAATGTAGCCATAGCCGGGGCCGGCTATACGTCCCCAGATCCTACAGTTTGTCATAGCTGCATTTAGGAAATACATTACTGAGTTCCATTCAAGGCAATCAATCATTTTTTATATATATTTTTTGGTTTATTTTATGCCTTAGCTGACAGGGAGGGATGGAAGAGAGAGAACAAGATGGGGAGTGATGCAAACCTGCAACATAGTGGCTCATTGTTGCCGTGTCCACCCCTGACTCTCCAGGATACCAAAACTCTCAAACAACTTTGGAGAGTGTGCAGTGTCACACTGAACCAGTCTAATTACTGGGGACGTTACTTTTCTCCCGTTTAACAGCCAATCACAGCGCTTGATACAAGTGCCACCACGGCACTTGTTTTTATGTAATTCAGTCATAAGCCTAATCTGACCTCTCCAGTTTCACAGATTCCATTTATCATGCGATCTACCTTACTGTGTCTTTAAGTATTTTCTTTCTTGGCTTTATATATCAATTGTCATTCCAGAATAGACGATAACAAACAAAAAGAATAAGTACATAAAAACCAAACACCTCATGGCACATGGCCACACATTGCAATTTGGGACTGTATTGCACAAATGATCATACTGCACTGTGCAGTAGTGTTGCAAATAACGATATATTGCACTATATAAGGACCTGCAGAATGTTTAACATATTTCACATCCTGGCTGTGTCAATAATATTGTTTGCTTGGAATAAAGTAGGCACAAAATGAGTTTTTGAAATTTTTGAGTAAACATTTCGGTACCCTATATATAAATATCATCTGCACGAACCTGGATTGTATCTGAAAATGTCCATACCACAGCTGCATGCAGCACCTGATCAGGCTGTCTAGAACTGCCTCATAAAAGGGATAAATAAGTTTCTGTTATATATATATATATATATATATATATATATATATATATATATATATATATACCTTATACGTGTCAGGGTTTTAACCATATTTATCAAAGCAGTTATAGTTATTGTCTGAAATGTATTTAAATAACTAAACAATAGTCTAAAACAAAATTTATGTTTGACATGGGATAATAAAAATACCTTTTCTGAACATTTAAATCTATATATTTTTCTGCTAGAACTGATTTGTCCCCCACATGGCAAACAGATGTGAGAAAGAAAATGTGTTTTTCAACTATTTTGCCCTATTTTATCAATGAAAAAAAAAAAATCTTTATCAGAATCAAGAATTTAGAAAATGTGTACCATTGCCTTGTTAATAGTACAATTGTGTACAGTTTAGCACCTTTACAATTAAACAAAAGCTCACAGTTATCATCTTAATGGCCACTTCTGTACCTTATAGGTTCTTCTTTTTTTTATTTAAATGTACCTTTTGTTACAAAAATTATTTCCCCTCTTTGTCTGTGTGCTGTGTACATTGTATAACTGATCTGGTGAATACTTGATGCTCTCTTCAAAAGCATTCATAAGATCTTAGAAATTAATCTGGCATCTTCCGGTGACGTCTAACCTGTCTCGTTGGATGCAGGTGCGTTTCTGGTGCCGTACCTGTTCTTCATGGTGATAGCGGGCATGCCTCTCTTTTACATGGAGCTGGCTCTGGGACAGTATAACAGAGAAGGGGCAGCTGGCGTCTGGAAGATCTGTCCCATTTTTAAAGGTAGGACATGCCAAACAACGCACACTCAGATGGACAGACAGACAGACAGAAAGATGTCCTAGAGATGGACACATGCAAATTGCCATCTCTTCGCACCTGCATGTTCTAAGAGGAATGCTCGCACATGTATATTAAAGCTGTCTGTCTGCCTTCGTGCCTGTGTGTCTCGTGACATAACTCCTTTAATATGTACATGCCTCTCTGTCTTCTTGTCTGCCCACATGCCCATCTGTGCACATGCCAGTCCCTTTGTCTTCTTGTCTCGATGTTGAGTGGCGACAGGCATTGTTTTTCCTCCCTCCAACATCAGATTCCTCTCAGATGGAAGGCAAATGAAAATTGGGCTTTTAGGCTCTTGTCCTCCTGATTGCCTAAATCCTTCTCTCAAATAATGGAAAGGACCTCTGGCTGACACCCTCTGAGGGTACTTTTCAACACATCAATGAGCACAACGTCAAAGTTTTGCCGAACGCCGTTCAAACGGAGGATAAGGGAGAAACAAGCATTAAGAACAATTTAGTTTTCTGTTCAAAGTCATTGGTTGAAAATATAATGATAGACTTTACTTGGTTCAACTTTTTTTATGCAGTTTACAAGCTGCAACTTTTGTTGAATTTAACTGCCTCTCTGTTGCACCCTGCATATTTCTCTCTAAAACAGTTTGCTGGAATTTCCTTTGACTATTTCAAACAACGAAGCATCACTTAAATTCATATTTAACACCTCAATATGAATCTAAGTCATATTTTCACTTAGTCTGCATACAAATATAGATATTAATATTCATATTCTTTTATTATTCGGAAGGCGACATCAACACATCCACAAGGTTACCAGGAGGAGTAGAAGGTTTCAACAACAACAAAAATTTATGGTGGTAGAGAAAATTGTGAGGAAGAACCTAGTAAATAAAAATTGGTTAAAATGGTCTACTTGGCGTTGGTCTGCGATGCCATTAAATAAAATGCAAAATGTGAACATCGACTTTTAAAAAGCTTTATTCACGTTACCTTTTATTTTTCCTTGTGTTTGAAAGCATTTGTCTTGTCTTGCGGGGACATGTGGCAACACTGTCCCTGCTGGTTTCATGTGGTACTTCTCCATTACGTCCGTATCTGTAAACTCTCCAAAATCGTGCACAAATATATAAATTTAACCCAAAGTACAGATGGAAGACTCCGTCCGTATATGTGTATATCTCCAAAATCAAGCACTAAATAGGCGTTGAAGCTAGGTTCACATTCGATGGCTGAAATGACTCAGGTTTTTAGGATTTATGTGTCAAATGTGTGAAGGTTTGTAGGTCACGTGAACACAAGGCTCCTTACTTCTAAAATCAGACTCGAAAAATTTCCATATGTGTTACAGATCGGATAAGTACCCGATTTTTTTTGGCCGTTTGGCAGTTCGATGCTTTACTGGCGTCTTTTGTTACATCATGTCCTTGCTTATCTGAAGGTTGTGTGTGTGTTTGTGTGTTTGTGAGCGTGTGTCTGTGTGTACCTTCTATGTGGGAACATGCGCCGTCTGTCAGGGCACACACTGAGTAGGTTGACGTTCTAATCACACGCTTGACTCTCTCTCTGCCTCTCAGTGGGGGGATAACAGTAATTATTCAACCACACACATACACATGCTCATATTGACAGTAATTATTCTGATCAGCAAGATGGTTTCCTCTCAGGATCAATGCATTTGAAGAAAAATGACTCGGAAAGAGAGACAGAGAAAGATTGAGAGATAACATGGCCGCATGTGGCGCTAATAAGAGGCTTTGCTCCCTGGACAAATATCACATCCACATTACAAAGGAATCAATAACACACAGTTGTGGTCATGCCTCTTAGCAAAGGTTAACAATTAAATCCAGCCTTAGAAGAGTGGGCATTGTTTCAGATTTATGGAAAGGGTAGATATGTTGATAATTGAGGCAAGAGGAGGAAATCTTTCGATGTTGAGTTTTTATCTGTGAGATCGTTGCCGCACATTATAGACCAGCTTTTCTTGACCTTCTTCCACTCCCTGCAGCCTTTGAAAGTATGCACAGTTCCACCCCAGTCTAAATTTATTTTAAAACACACACTAAAAATCCCTTTAACACGTAGCACACACAAACTAACACCATGTGGTCTCTGAGCGAGAGGACATAAATGTGATCATTGGGACCCTTGAGCTGAATTGCAGTATTCTGGCAGGAACGGATGAGGGGCAGACATTGAGCTCCTGTTCGCAGCCCTCAGTCAATCTCTCTTTTTGCTCTTGATGTAAATTAGGCTCTTAAAGCTCAGTTTACACGAATACATCTCCAAGAATGATAGCGTAAATGGAATAGCACTACTTGATAGCGCTACAATTGGATATCCCTGCACTGATATCCCAGATCTGTCCAAAGCCGTGTCTTGAAAATACATGTACTTATTAAATATCTGTATTAATATTTATTATTTGATCTGACTTTTGCACACTTCATCATTACTTGTGCTTTTCAGTTCGTTTGACTTTTCAAGGTAATGACATACGGCAATTCAATGTCAGCTCTCAGTGAAGTCTGCTTGGAACCATTGCTTTGTTTGACAGTTTCAGATGACATGCAAGACAGATAGGGAGATGGTATGATGGATCCCTGGTAAAGATGAATCCATCTTTACCAGTAGCAACATATAGCTACAGCTTACTGTCTCTTCTTTCTCTCGCTGATGGATTCAACTACTCGCACAACTAAGCTGTAATTGGCTCTAGCTCAGTGGGTAGAGCAGCCCTCTCCCAATTGGAAGATTGGAAGGTAGCCAGTTCGAGTCCCAACAAGGTCTACTTGTTGTAGGGTTCTTGAGCAGGAAGGTAGTAGTTGTTGGGGAGTCAGCAAACAGATTTATTATTTCATATTACATTTTTAGAGTCCCTAAATAATCACTGTGTTGCAGATTACTATTTTACCTGGTTGAGGTATAGCAAATGCCGTTTTATTTACATTTTTATACAGTATATTCCAGTGATTTTCAGTAAAAGAGTTGGACACCCAAGGGTGTGAAAAAGGAGAGGAAAAATCAACTTGCTGCTATGCAAATGTTATGTTAACTTCACAATTTCTTTAAATTTAGCGATTTCTGGTTAGAATCTTTATCTTTAGCAATGTATTATTTTTCATAAACTTCCCATAATCTTATATTTGTCTAATAATATTGTAAGATTTATAAGTATCTAGACTGCTACCAAATAAAAAAAAATGATGACAGCATAGACCTAGTCTTTTTCCCTTTCTGTCTTCAATTCCTTTAACTATGACCCAAATGTATTTCTGTTACAGGTGTGGGCTTCACAGTGATCCTCATTTCCCTGTATGTCGGTTTCTATTATAACGTCATCATCTCCTGGGCGCTGTTCTACCTGTTCTCCTCGTTTTCGGGTGAGCTACCCTGGGTCCACTGCAACAACACATGGAATAGTCCAAACTGTTCTGTCTGGGCTGATAACAGCTCTGTCAATGACATCTACAAATCCACACCTGCACAGGAATACTTTGAGTAAGTTGGTTCCAGCACTTATTTATTATTTTTTTATATTTTACTAACAAACAAAAAATAAAATCACAAGTATAAGTTGTCATTGTGAAGCTTCTCTTTTACTTTTCCAAATTTCAAGTGATGCAAAACTTTGTTCATGCTTTCAAATGAATATGAAAACTTCAATATGACGACAGGCAAACGCACCTACTATACAAACATAAGTTGTTTTTGTGCAGCACAAATTGCTTTTTCTCAACTTATTATAATGTATTAGATACACATCTGCAAAGAACAAAAGGCTTATTTTGGAGTGAGCATGAGCTATACTTTGCACAAAATGGATCCATAATATGTCCTGTCACCATGTGATGCGAAGCAGGTGTCTCTTTTTCCATAAATTGAGGGGTTGTTTTGTTGTGACAGTTGAGGCACTTCATTCATTCTAGTTGACATGGAACCACCTGCAGACAGCAGCTGTTGGAAATTGACTGATCCTATTTGGTGTCATCCGTTTAGCTTTCCTCGAAATGTTTCAAAATCGAGACTTTAAGGTGACATGTGCAATTCAGCTTTAACAGAATACCGATAAGGTGAAGAAGAGCACATAATTCTTGTGTTTTTTATTGTAAATGCTGTTTGCCTGCAGTGTTAGTCTGTCATGATGTTTCTAGACCTCTTCATTTACTTAACTTCAACATACAAGCTACACCAATACTTAGTGTAGCTTTCCAATCTCCAAAATTAACTTTACTTGTCCCCATGATGTGTTTAATTAATCGAGTACAATTAAACATGTTTAGGAAAAGAAATCAGGCACAATTCTTGGGTCTATTTGAGCCCAGCCCATGTATGGAATCCTAAACCAGTTTTTAAACAGGATATCAAGATAAAGCTCCAGGTGAATAGCTCAACTGCAAATATTAATGACGGGCTAATGCAACATCTTTTGCTAACAATTTCCGCACAAATGGTGCAGGTAAATACTAGCTAGGTTACTGTGTCGAGGGTTTTGTCCTCCTATTAGCCTCCAGACCTTGATGCACACATGTATATAGTCAGATATTAGTTTATAGATATTAGGAAGGTTGTATGTACTTGTTTACAATTCCCTGTCCTAAAAATCATTCCTTGAATGTTTTAACAAAGCGGTGTTAAATGTTAAATCACAGAGGTGCTACTTTACCTTTTGTCATGTGGGTATTACTATAACAATAATCTGGCTAAGAAAATCAAGAAAAAGAAAAACTAAACCTATGTTGTCGTCCTTGACAGCCAGGAAAGGTATATCCCCGAAAGTCCCCAACCAGTGCTTTGCACAAGGAATCCCCCCCTTATTGAGCTCTTCAAATTTTATCTTTCATAAGGTAAAACCCCCGAAGTGAGTAAAATAAGTAATATTAGGATAAAATATGATATAGTTAAAATATATTTGTGTGAGTTGATTTATATGCACTTAATCTGAACTACATCTTATCAACAGTAGGACGTTATGTCCAAACAAATTATGTTTTTCTTGAAAATCACCGCCTTGGGAGTAAAATATGATCTATTAGCGTAAAATATAATATAAACGCAAGACCGATCTCGTTGATTAACCAAATGTAGAGTAAATTGAACCAGTGGTTGAGAAAATTATGTTCCGAAAATTGTTGAGATGAAGCTTCACCTACTGAGAGAGTTTTGCAAACTAACCTTTCCCAAAATCAATCCAGTTCTTCCTCTCAATAAGGGTATGAATGTGTAAAATTAAAAAATTATCCGTGAAACAGTTTTCGAGTTACCACATTAACACAAAGAATCTGCAGTGGTTGCGACGGAATTGCGGCAATGACAATTAATAACCCCGACTAATGAAGTTATGTGCATTTTCGACCTCACAATGTGAAGTGCAGACTCACAGAAGGAGTTGGTCTCCAGTTGGTTCACAGATTTTCGAATTGTTACTGAGCCCACAATATTCCTGTGTCGAGATCTCCGTAGGAGAGGAGTGTTTATAGTTCTTATCTGAGCTTCCTCTTTCATTAGACGAGGTGTCCTCCACATCCAGGACAGTAATGGCATTGATGACCTCGGCCGTCCACGCTGGCAGTTGACTTCCTGCCTAGCTGTGGTAATTGTTCTGCTCTACTTCAGTCTTTGGAAAGGAGTCAAGACATCTGGCAAGGTATGAAGTGATATCAGCTATGGTTCTCAATGTGAAGACCACCAGAGGGTCCATCAGGCAAGTAACTCAAGAATAAGGGCGTAAGGTATGAATCCTATCGCTTTAAGGATATTATGAAATGTTCAAATCCAGTGTAAATCCACTCCCAAGGATAAGATTGATGTGCACACAAATGTGTACATGAATATTTACTCTGTTGCATGCAGGTAAATGTGTAAATCGGACTGTGTATAGTCTTCTCTCCTTCTTGCAACTGTGTGACTGCTCATTACTGTGTTTATCTGTGTGTTTGTGTGTGAACTTCATGCCATTGTTTCAGGTTGTATGGATCACAGCCACAATGCCCTATGTGGTTCTGACTGTGCTGCTACTCCGTGGAGTCACTCTGCCCGGAGCCATCGATGGCATTAAAGCCTACCTCTCTGTTGACTTCCTCCGACTCTGTGATGCCAAGGTGAGTGTGGACAATAGGAAGGGAGACTGAAGTAGGTGAGCCACGGGCGAGGTAACGATAAAGGCACTTTGAAGGAATGCCTCAACATTTGAATCAATTTATTTTCTTAATCCAACACTTTTAACACGTAGTGTTTTGCTGATTACATAATCCCAGTAACAGAAGATGCATCTGCAAAAGTAAAAAAGCTTTAGCATTTGATGATTTGCAAATAGTATTTACTCTAAATACTACTGAATATTTCCTAAATTTAATTTTGTTTTCAGAAATAATTCTTCCCAACTTAAGTTTGGTATTTAGGCTCCTGCCTCATCACTTCCCACAAGTACTGCTACATAGAGATTTTGGGGAGTGATCAAACTTATTGAACCCCGCCTTAACTGTGGTCTGCCGGTGGATGCTGGACTGTAGGTGAGGCTGACTGTGCAGGCAGCATTATGCACACAGAGCAGCAGCAGCATTAAGAGGCCGATGGAACTATTAGAAGTTATTGCAACTTAAACAGACTGTCGAATTGGGAGGGTGTTCTTGATAGAGGATGAGGAGAGCCTGGCGTGTCATGTGTGTACACAGCAGTGTCGCTCTAGTCGTCTGCCTGAAAACGTACACTCACGGTGTACACTCACGGACACTACTTCTTGAAATTTTGAATGTGGAATGCTGTCCACTGTTTGTAATTCCACAGCAGTGGAATTCATTTCTAATTCCATGGTTTTGCATGAATGGATCATCTACCGTTTCTTCAGCATGTTGACCCTTTTCCTGAAGCCTATTTTGCTCCCTGTGTTTATGGACACATATTTGCAGCCAATCGGAATGAGATCACGTTGGTGATTTCAGTGCGTTTTAGTGAGCTGGATGGAACCACGATCAGGTCACTGTTATGGAGGTCTGAGCTGATAATTCATGTTATTGTTCTTCTTTGCATTTGTGAATAAATCATATCTCCAAAATGACAAGTGGTCTAATAATTTATCATCTTGACCGTCAGCCATCTGTTGCATATTAGTGAGATATTTTCAATGTTAGCATTACTTGTCAGATAGTCGCGTCTTATAGCTTACACGAAGCGGTCAACAAGTTAGAATGCAGGGCTAACAGACTCATTTATGGTGCGTGAGAGAGAAAGCAAGATAGAGAGAGGTAGAAAGATGCATAGCAGCAATTGGAGAATTAGATTAGATAGATGCATGGGAGCAGGTAATTTGCAAAATTACCCCCCTATTCACCATCGTCTTTCATCTACTGCCGTTGAATGAGTTTCCTGCAATTATCCCTAATAATGTCTTTTCCTTTCACATGCCTTTTGTTCGCCGCTTCACACAAGTGTGCTTGTTCTGTCGCTCCCCAGGTCTGGATTGAGGCAGCGACACAGATCTGTTTCTCTCTGGGAGTGGGGTTTGGTGTGCTAATTGCCTTTTCCAGCTACAACAAATTCAGCAACAACTGTTACAGGTAAAGAGAAAGGAGGGGTCTTACAGTGGGACAGAGGATGGGGAGTTGCCTCTACACACACACAGCATAAGCAGGTGAATTATAATAACCTTTGAAGCTCCTTGGAACCCACTATGTCTTTGACCACACGCTGTGTAGCAGACAACCATAACACCAATCGCACGCTTTGAAAAATCCTCAGCGTCCTGCAGTGGGATTTTATCGCCGGGCTTCTGCTCTCAGTCAACACACTGATCAATTATTTCGGTTTTTTTTTCATTTTTGAAGTTGAGCAGCCTCCAATGACCTACATATCCAACAACAGTAAATAACAACACTAATTTTCCATGACTAACCCATAACATTTATTAACAGCGTCTAAATAATTCTGCAACCCAGACCCATTACAGTAAGCTAGCATTCTTATTTATGTAAAAGTCATAACTAGAGAAGAGTCTTAAACTCACTGATGACAGACTGCAACTCATTTATTGACCGACATTTATTGACTGGTCACTTATGATGCTATCGACTGTTTTATTGCTATTGATTGATTGTTTTGGACTGTTTCTTCCATCTTATTTGACTTGATTGATCCAGGGATGCCATCATCACCAGCTCCATCAACTCTTTGACCAGTTTCTTCTCCGGCTTTGTGGTCTTCTCCTTCCTCGGGTACATGTCCCATAAGCACAATGTAGCCCTGGACAAAGTTGCCAGAGATGGTAAGGGATTGTTTGAAAATGTTTATAAAGTAGTGTTGATATATATTTTATAGATAATTCAATGTGTACTCTTCTCAGTGTTTATGAAATGATGTGAAACAACAATCATTAAGAAATAGGCCAAATGCCAGCTGGCATGTCCTTGGATCAATTGTGGGAAAATGTGTCGCTCAAACAATTGTTAAATAGATCTTACTGTGTGTTACAGGTAAAACATTTTATAAAATCAGTCTTAGAGGACATTAATTGACATTGTTTGTAATTGTATTTTGTAAATTTGAGCCTAACCTACTGGCGTAGGTTCTCCTCATATGTTAGTGGTGTGTATGCTAAGTATGATAGTGGAAAGTAGATATTGATAGATTGATACCACAAAGCAGACTCCTTTGTCCATGATAGGTCCTGTTAAAGGATACCCCAAACACCTGTATACTGTGAATTATTAATTCTTCCAAAAGAAACTAATATTTAAGATTAGCTGTAATCAAGATGGAATCAATGAAGAAATCCCAACGCCTCTGATGACTGGATTCAAATGTCACTGCTGCGGTTAGTGGAACTGGGTTGTTTCACAGTCGATTCGAATTAAAGGTGGTGCATTAACCATTTTGCTTCAGTCTCAATTAATTGATCTTACGTCTATTTTCAATGTTTTCTGTTTTGTTTGACTCTATTTTGAAGGCTGCTTTTGTCTCTCTGTATGAAATGATCCATACTCAATTTTTTCCCCCATATATTTTTGAATTTATTGCTTTTTAGGTGCTGGTTTGGTGTTTGTTATTTACCCAGAGGCCATTGCAACGTTACCTGGGTCATCAGTGTGGGCGGTTATCTTCTTTATAATGCTGTTGACCCTGGGCATTGACAGCGCTGTGAGGACGCACACAAACACATAATCACAAACACAAACACACACGCACTCACACATTAACACAAATCTTGCTTAAGCCATGTGATACGTCATTTTTTTCCTTTAGTTGTATAAATTGTTTCAGAAATGTTGTAGGGTGGCAGGATGAAACATTTTTAGAATATGCATTCCGAAAGAATATGGAAGAAACTATTTCTGTTTTAAAATTTGTATGTTTGTGGACTTGGGTGAAGCAACGATGCAATAATAGATTTGTGTCTTCTGTTGCAGATGGGTGGAATGGAATCAGTGATCACAGGACTGATTGACGAGTTTAAATGTCTGCACAAGCACAGAGAGCTGTTCACCCTATTTATTGTTGTTGCCACCTTCCTCATATCCCTTTTCTGCGTAACAAACGTAAGTTCTATGTATGGCAGGTTTTTGTATCCTTTGTGCATTGTTTGTATCCTTTTTTATCATTCAGAAGTGTCATCATGTTCCCGTAATATATCCTGCTCATAACAAGTCAATAAGATGCAATGGATTGAATTATTCTCGCTAATTCTGACTCTAACCTGTATGAAAAAAAGCTTAGTAATTAAGTAATTAAACAGTGTTTTAATTCTGCAGGGCGGGATGTATGTTTTCACTCTGCTGGACCACTTCGCGGCAGGAACATCCATTCTCTTTGGAGTGCTCATTGAATCTATCGGCATAGCCTGGTTTTACGGTGAGGCAGACAAGACAGTAAGAGAACATTTGATTCATGTTTTCATGGTCAGCAAACCTGATGCCATATTAGTAGGTTTGATGAGAAAGCTGCCGTTATAGATGTTCTGTGCCTCAATGCGTCATACTTCCATTAGATATAGAGATTGTGCCGCATGGGGTCTGTTCCCACTGATGGGTTTGGCCTCTTCAGTCTCCATGCATGTATTGTAAATGCACACATTTCTACAGTAGCTGTGAAACACACAACAAATCCTTGAGATTAAAAGTCCTGCTGTTAGTGTTACCCCTGTGTTCACTCATCAGTGGTGACCCACCACATATAGAACACTGCAGCTGGGTAACAAACAATTCCCCATTTGTCATGCACAGTTGTCAGCTGTCTAATAGCTGGGTTGTAGATTGTTGTGGGTGGCAAGCTGAGGGAGGGGACCTCAAAGTCAGTTTCCCTCCAGATGTCCAAACTCTATTGACGCATAATATCTATAACATAAGCTTTAGGCTCACTTTCTCCAGCACATGAAATCTCTATGAATATTTTCTTGATCACTGCATAAGAGTAGAGAGTTCTCTGTACTGAATGATATGGTTCATGGTCATTCTTCCCCAGCTTTCCTTGTGCCCAAAATAGAACAAACTCTTTGTTAAATAACCTCTTTAGTAAATGTTGTTGTCACGACCCCAAATTTCACCCTGAGTGCACTCTAGTGACTTATTGAAGGTCTTTGTACAGTATATCTACAATACAAATTGTTGTTACCAATTAGGAGAGGTGGGTCTTGGGCCAGGGAACAGGAGATTACATCGCCGAAAATAACGCATATTATTGAATCGCCATCACCGCCGCGTCTGCCGCTGCCTCAGACCTTTTGTGTTAAGTGATAACTCAAAAACTATGTCATAGATCATTTTCAACTTTTAGACACATGTAGACCTTAATGGGAGGAAGAACGAGACTGAATTTGTTGTATATTTCCAACACTAGGGGGGGCTTTATCTCTATACCTAAATAACACGTTTTAGGCCATAATGTCTCAACCGTTGGTTTGATTTTGTCCAATTGTAATGCATATTAATCAAAACAACATCTTGTATATACCATATTTTACACTAACAGTTCCTACTTAAGTCACTTGGAAGCTTTTATTTAATGAAAAACAATGTTTATTGGACATAACTTCCTAAACATTGGTCAGATTTAGACCGTATTTGGTGCATATGAATCGACTCGAGGAGATCTATCCTTTGTCATTGTTTACTCTAATCATTCATATTAAGTCACTAGGGGCAGCTTCTTTTTTTTTTTTCGAAAAAAAAGTTATTTGTCGGAGATAACTTCACGTTTAAATTGAGGTGGTCAACCACGGGGATTGCATGCACAATGCAGATGATGATAGGGTAGGCCTAGTTGGAGTCCAGAAGATTGTATTGATCAGGGTTTATTTTGGTGCCACTAATCCTACTACGGTGGTGGTGATCCATCAAGAATTCTACTATGGCAATGACTTGCCCCATCATGCCAAACCGATCAGAGGCAGAGCGGTGATGGGTCATGGTGTCACCGTAATAAGGTTCATAAATTTACTAGTTGCGATTTCCGAGCAGTTTTCCTTCCTCTTCCCTAACACTTTTTTCTTTAATCGTTATTTCTTTTTAATCAACAGCTTTTGGCCAATTGCCTTATGATTAATAGCTACCTCCATGTGTATTTCACCTGTAGCAACCCCACCCACATTTTACAACACCAACGGGCACAAAATATCATAAATACTAAACACAAGTAAAATGGTTGACCTGTACTTCAGTATAATAAATCAATTTCCAGCAGGCCCCAGGCATCCCGGTCAGCTTATTGTCGACTTTGCTCGCTTCTGACCTTGGCAAACCAGATAAATCAAGCCTAAGGCTTCAATGGGCCTTCTTCCCATCCTCATAACTTGTGACAGAAACCCCTGACCCCTTGCCACTGTGGTATTTCGTTCTGCTGTCCGCTAAATAAGTACATAATGCTTTGCTAAAAACCTGGTTGTCAGTCTGGATACTTTCCTCTGCAGTGAGAGATGCCTTCCAGGCAAGAAAGGCTCAATATGAAAATGTACAACCAGTTTTAAGAGAGAAAGAATCTTGTGATCAGATAAAAATAGAGAAGCAGCTGTCGAGCATAAAGTTAAAATTGTGGATTATTATATATTTTTTTAATACTAAAACACCATTAATTGCAGAATTGAATAGTGAAAACACTATTAAACCCTTATGAGCCAGTTAGTGAGTTCAGGGTGCGATCAGTGTGGGTGCTCTGGCTTTGGACTGACACACCTGAAGAGATGAGGTTCACTCAAGGAGCGACCACTTCTAATGACTGTTCTTGTCTGTTTTTATCCTTTAATTCTGTTGTTGTACTGCTTTTTATTAACTTGTGGCACATTGACTGAATTATTTTCAAACCTTTGCCTTATTGTTTTCCTTTTGTGATGTGATGTAACCTACTTTTATTCTTCATTCTCTTTTTGTATTTACATTTTTATTTTATTTTTATGCGTTGACTTTCTTGCAAGTCAATGCTTTCTTTTCTTTCTTTTTTTTTATCATCCACTGTACATCTTATTTGTCCTCTTTAACATTTTTTTGACTATTTTGAACTTTTTGAGGGGACTGTATAAACAAAATCATTCATATCATTAAACTATTGCTTAAAGGGTTTCTGCCAGACCACATTTTGATCAAAACATAGATACTGCCCCTCGTCTGTGGAATGCCCTCCCTAACCATCTCAGGGCTCCACAGACGACTGACACATTTAAAAAAGGACTTAAAACTTTCCTTTTTAGCAGAACCTATAACCTTAATTAACATTGCTGCTTTTTGGT
>VRLP01005087.1:0-40801 GCA_009660295.1 Lophius piscatorius | reverse complement strand
GATAAGCATTTCTAAGGTCAAGCTTGGTAAAGATCTTGGCACCCTTTAATAACTCAAATGCCGATGTGAGTAACGGAAGGGGGTACCTGTTCTTAACGGTGATGTCGTTTAATCCTCTGAAATCAATGCAGGGACGTAGGGTCTTGTCCTTCTTGGAGACAAAGAAAAACCCTGCCCCGGCAGGTGATGAGGATGGTCGAATGATCCCTGCTGACAGGGAATCAGTAATGTAGGTCTGCATGGCCTCCCTCTCTAGGGCTGAGAGAGAGTATAGCCTACCCCTTGGTGGTGAGGTTCCTGGCAGGAGGTCAATGCAGCAATCGTAGGTCCGATGAGGTGGCAACGAGTCGGCTCTTGTCTTGCTGAATACTTCTTCTAGGTCCCAGTAACACGAGGGGATCTTAAGCAGGCTAGGGTCAGTTGGCCCTGGAAATGGGTTGACTGCAACCCCGGCCATCCTGGAAGGGAGGTTCTCTGCCATGGTGACCTGAGAAGGAGGCTGACAGAGCTGGGAGATAGATGGTCTACAGCAGGACATTAAGCAGTTCTTACCCCAAGAAATTATCTCTCCAGTGCACCAATCAACGTGGGGATTATGTTTCTTTAACCATGGTAACCCGAGAATGATGGCATGAGTAGGAGAGTCAATGAGGTGGAAACCGATGTCTTCTCTGTGATTCCCTGCTACCAAGAGATGGAGTGGTTGCGTGCGATGAGTGATTCGGTATAAGAACCGACCATCAAGAGCACTGGCCTCCAGAGGCTTGGGTAGAATGGATACCTTGAGACCCAGTCTCTTTGCTATACTCCAGTCCATGAAACTCTCGTCGGCTCCAGAATCCACTAAAGCCTGATATGACAAAGTCTGGGCGGACACAATTATCTGAACCAGAGTTAAAGATCGTGAACATTCAGAGGATATATTCCGACTCACCAGTCTCTTCATCCTTGGAGACCCCTTGTCCCTCAATGGGCAGCGGGCTAAGAAGTGACCCAGTTGCGCACAGTAAACGCACCGTCCCTCCAGAAGGCGACGCTGTCTCTCCTCGGGGGACAATCTGGCACGGCTGACTTGCATGTACTCCTCCGAGACAGCAGAGGGTGGAACCGAGTACCGAGGCTGTGGAGCTCTGGAAGCAAGCTGCGAGGAAGAACCCGTGCAGAGTCGATCTCTCTCCCTCCGTCTTTCGTGAAGCCGGTTATCAATCCGTTTGACCCTGGCGACAGAGTCCAAGTCAGCGGGAAGATCCAGAGGGGTGATCTAATCCTTGATTGTGTCCGAGAGTCCCGAAAGGAAAGTGTCGCGGAGAGCGGCGGAGTTCCATCCACTGTCCGCTGCTAGGGTACGGAACTCAATGGCGTAGTCGGTCACCCGGCAACCTCCCTGTCTCAGACCGGCCAGAACTCTTGCGGCTTCTGGACCGGGAGCGGTATGGTCAAAAATCTTACTTAGAGTGTCAGTAAAATCATGCAGCGACTGGCACACCTGGGAATTCCGAGCCCACTCTGCTGTTGCCCACGCCTCTGCGCGTCCCGAGAGGTGAGAAATCATAAATGCCACTCTGGACCTCTCGGTAGGAAATGAGTGGGCTTGTAGCTCAAAATGAAGGCTTCATTGAGTCAAAAAGGCCCGGCAGTTACTGGAGCTTCCGGAGAACCGTTCGGGCTTGACCAAGTTGAGACTGGAGGCATGGTAGGAAATCAGCGCCGGAGTGGAATCAGACCGTTGAGGAGCAGGTGCAGCAGCGGCCGGAGAGGAGAGGAACCGGGTATCCAAGCTACTCACCAACTGCTGAAACTGGGCGCTGAGGTGAGTGACCTGGGTCTCGATGGAGTTTTGAAACTCGCCATGTCTGTCCGTTAAATCCCTCACTCCTCTGTACACCGCGGACATCTGTTCCTCATGCTGGTTGATGCGCTCGCCCTGAGCGCGGAGAGCGGCATGCAGTGGGTTGGAGTCGGCTGGATCCATTATGGCCAGATCGTAATGGTAGGCTGGCACCACAGTTAGGATCCACAAGCACGACTACCACAACGTCTGGTGAATAAACTCTTTACTAATAAAGGCAGGCAAACAATAACCAAGGGAGTAGGCAAAAATACAAGGTTTCTTATGAGCAGAGATCAGAACCATAAATCACGGGGAACACTAGGAATTACGCTGGAAAGGTTGGCACAATGGAACAACACGATCTGGCACAGGTGGGGAGGTGAGCACAGCTTAAATACACTGAGGCAGGGTCTTAACAAGACGCAGGTTTTAACAATCAAGAGTGGAGAAGCAATCAGGAAACAATATGACATCAAACCTTATTACAAGGCATGACATTAACGTTGCATACCCCGCCGCCTTGTTTTTTGGCAGTAGTTTGGGCATCACAATCCATGCGGCACACCAAACCCGGTTATGACCAAACCCGTGACTTTGGACCTTGAGAGGAAGCTGGAGCTCCCACGCAAACCATGGAGAAAACATTTATCCCCACCAGAAGGACTCTTGGGGGACATGAATCTGGGACCTCTTGCTCTGAGACACCATTACTTTACACATTAAGCCATTATTGAGTAACCCTTTAACCCTTTATGATTGTGGCTCATTTGAGAGAGTGGTTGTACACTTATCTGAAGGTTGGTGGCTTGAACCCTGGCCACTGTGGTCCACATGTTGACACTGAAACCCCAGTTGCTCTCAATGGCTGTTCCATTGGTGTGACCTGATGAGCATGTGGTGCCTTGCATGGCAGCATCTATCATCACTGTGTGAATGTCAGTATGAATGGGTGAATGCTGACTTGTTTTGTAAAAGCTCTTTGAGTGGTCGAGCAGGCTAGAAAAGAGCTATATAAGGACAGTCTATTTAACGTTACCCTAGTAACTATTCATAAACCTTAAGAATGATTATGATGATAAATAAACCACATACTCTATTTAGATGTGAATTATGAGAGGCAGTCTTAAACTTGTGTAACCACTTTCAGTTCAAGTGTCTTAAATATATGGCTCAGTCTAAGTGATATTTTATGTAAAGAACCACCGACTCATTGTGCAGCACATAAATCATTATTTCATTAGTTATAATTAAGCGGCTGATTCCAGCTATCAAAGCAGCTGATAGAGCGAACGCACACACTGTGATGTGATCAACTTTCATCAACAGTTCCAATTGTAACTTCCTTGCAGATATACAGCAGGAAATGACTTATTGTACGTTATCTTGCAGAGACAAAGAGCTCATGTCCTCAAACTGCTACAGTTTTTAATGACATGCAGCTCCTTTAACACAATCCGAATTTCATCAGCAGTTCAACTATTCAGCTTCTGGGTTCACTGTAGCTGTAGTGAAGAAACTAAGACATGATGACCTTCGCAAGCAAAGGTTTCACCAATCATATCAAATATTAGAAAATAATGTGATCCAGCTTACATCCTCCATTCTTGAAGCACAGGTAAGGGAATCTCCAAACGTTACCATAGCCCACCAGGTTGCCTGCTGATGCTAGAATATATTCCCTTTTTTTCCTCCACTGATCCCTGCTCTCCACTGTGATTTCCATTTCCGTTTTCCCTCCTCAGTCCCTGATCAGTTCTGGCAGTGTTCACTCCGAGCAGCTGGCTGGAATATTTATCTGTACACAGAGCTTACTATTTGGTCATAGGCAGGTGCAGCAAGTCCAGGAAGTCCTAGTTCTGTCAATTTAACAATTTCAGTGTTAGTAAGTAAAGTAAAGTAGAAGTAAAGCATTTAGGTGAGACAAAAAAAGACTTAAAAGAGACAAACATGAAGTAACATAAGCTCAGCAGAACTAGGTCAATAAGCTAGCACAATCATAAAAAATAAAGCAGCAATACTACTTTACATTAAAAAATGTTCATATATACACACATATTAACGCAAGCGGCAAAAACAGTCAAGTCAAACAAAAGACAAAAGACTGACTGAATTCAGCGGGAGCAGAAGACATTAACTCGCTCTACCTTTTTGACACAAACCTTACCTCGTGTTCCTAACATTAAGAAGGCTGATGGCTGTGGGGATGAACGAGTGTTTGTACATCTTGGTCTTGACTGTGAGGAATCTGAAGCGAGTACCAGAGGGAAGGGATTCAAACTCCTGATGAAGAGGGTGTGTGTGGTTAGAGAAGATGGAATTTGCATTCTTCACCACCTAATGTTCTGTCTGTTCACCTAATGTTTTGTACATTGTTTACACTGCTGTACACTGCTTCAGCAGTGTAGCCTGTCTGTACAGAACAGACAGGCTACACTGCTGCACTCCTATGATTTTACTGCTTACATTCACCTGCTCAGGGTGGTCACCCTGTGAGCAGTTTTAACTGGGATCACTATGTCCTCACAACATGACACCCAGGAGCTAACAACATCTGTGAGTTCATCAATATCATTGCAAGGGTCAATAAACACCTTCCAGTCAGTACAGTCCATGCATCCCTGTAGAGACAGCAAGGAATCCTCACTCCAGTTCCTCACCTCCTGAGTGACCTCCTTAATATGTCTTGTCGGGCATGGGGTAGGTGAGTTCAAAATGTTCATGGGATAATAAAATTTCATGGGTCTAAAGTTTCTTCTAACATTAACTACTAGATTAAATTAACTATATGACCACCAAAACTGTTTATGTGTTCTACATCAGCACAGGAAATGTATATAAGATGAGCAGGTATGTTGATTTTTAATTGTTTACTGGATATGTTTGCTTTTGGAGGCTTGGTGATGCGTGCGGGGGGTTGAGGGGTTGAGGGGATGGGTGGAGTGCGGGACAAGGGGGAGTGCATAAGAGAGGGAGAAGGCAAGAGAGAGGACATGGTGAAGGAATGTGAAAGATTGAGGTTGGGAGAGGGGGAGAGAAAGAGTGAGTTATAAAAAAGGCGGAGTGGGTTGGGAAATGGACACAGACATGCAAAGAAGCAGCAATTATATCCATTGTATAGCCATTGTAATCCTCTTTCTTCAACCTCTCCAGGGTCAGACCACAGCAGCAGTAGGGATCCCAAGGTGATAATAACAATAATAATTGTACAATAACATTAAGCAATAGCTTCTGGAAAAACACTTGACTATAAATATGATAATAATAATAATTATCAACATCTATATTGTAATCAGTGGTCATTAAGCAGATCATCAAGCAGATCCATCCACCATCCAAGTGACCCTGGGGGATAAAAAAGCACAAAGACTCCATGTAAGAAGTCAAGTTAGTAACAAGAAATAATGCAGTAACATGCATTGAAGTGAGAGGGATGTATTATAATGTTGTCTTTATGTCTTTATGGATCACAGTACAACATAGTAAAATTATTTTTCTGCATTTGATGCATCCCTGAGGGAGCAGTGGGCAGCCCATTGAGGCGCCCAGAGAGCTGGGGAATCAATCTATGAGTTCATTGGTGGTCGACCATTACGGGCTTTGTATGTGAGCAGAAGGATTTTGAATTTGATTCTAGATTTTCCACAGAGTCAATTTGGGGTAAGCTAATATCGGAGAGATGTGTCCTCTTTTACAGGTTCTGTTCAGTACATTCAGCAGCATTTTGGATCAGCCGGAGAGGCTCCAGAGACTTAGAGACTGTTAGTGCTCCCAGGTAGTAGTCCGGCCTGGAAGTATCAAATGCACAAACTAATTTTCATGCATCTTTTTGAGACAGAATGTGCCGTATTTTAAAATTATCACGCAAATGAAAGAAGTCTGTCCGAGAAGTCTGTTTTATTTGAGAGTCAAAGGACATATCCTGATCAAAGATAACTTGCAGTTATAACCCACTGGCCTCTAGAGGTGCTGGAGGCCAAGGTGATGCCATCCAGACAAGCCATATTGTCAGATAAAGTATTTCTTAGGTGATTGCGTCCCAGCACAATGACTTCATCCAGGGCTTGATGTCTTTGAGAGACCCCTCAAGCTTGGATAAAGGATTAGATTTACCTGGTTCATTTGATAAGTACAATTGTTTGTCCCCTCCGACAACTGCCACCTTATTGTGGTGGAGGGGTTTGAGTACCCTAGTGACACGTAGGAATGAGCTGTGTTGTCGGGGGCAATTTGCCCCTGGTAGGGTCTCATATGGCAAAGAGGTCAGGACCCCTGATGAGAGTGAAAAGGACTCGAGTACCCTGGCCGGAGGGTTACCAGGTCCCACCCCCCCCTGGAGCCAGGTCTGGGGTAGGGGCCCGCCAGCAAGCGTCTGGTCGCCTAGGTCGCAGATCGATGATCGACTTTGTAGTCGTATCGGCTGACTCCATGCGGCCGCATGCTTGGACACCAGGGTGAAGAGAGGAGCTGCGCTGTCCACTGATCACTACCTGGTGGTGAGTTAGATCAGATGGCGGGGGAGGAAGCTGGTCAAACCAGGTAGGCCCAAAAAAATAGTGAGGGTCTGCTGGGAACGTCTGGTCAAGGACCCTGTGAGGATAGTCTTCAACTCCCAACTCTGGCAGAGCTTCAACCGCATTCCAGGGGTGGCGCGGGATATGGAAACTGAGTCGTCCATGTTCCGTGCTGCCATTGCTGAGGCGGCGGTTGGGATGCGGTGGGAGGCTGCCGGTGCTAGTCACGGCGGTAATTCCCGAGACCCGCTGGTGGACACCAGAGGTGAGGGATGACCTCAGGCTGAAGAAGGAGTTCTACAGAGCATAGAGGAACCAGAGCTGGATGACTTGGAGGTGGGTCCGTTCATCACTGGGGCTGAACCCGCTGCGGCTGTTAAACAACTCTGCAGTGGCAGTAGATGCCCTGAGGATCTTAAAGCTCTGGATGTTGTAGGGCTGTCATGGCTGACACAACTCTGCAACATTGCGTGGACATCGAGGGCAGTACATCTAGCAAGGCCAAGCATCGCTCACTACTGCGATGTGTGGAACATTGAAAAAGGTGAATCAAATGTGTTTGTGTATTACTGTGTTTGAGCCTCAGAATTCATCTAATCTTAATATTGTCAAATATTTTTGCTTTCCGCAAATCCATAAGCATATCGAAGCATAAGTCATTTCATCTTACATTATATTTCATTTTAATTACCTTTGAACCTCTCATGGGATATAAGGAACTGGGAAAAAAAACTTCTTATATTAATATATTTGACCAAATTCAAAAGATATTTTTACATTTCTTGTGCGTATTTAACTTTTAAAATGTATCTGAACTAGGATTTAATTTATAATATCTTTGAATTAAATCCTCAAAAAAAATCATCAAAGACTGACCCACTTTTGTTAATACCTTAATCATACACTATGCGTCAATATTTATTCCACCCACTTAAAGGTGTCATGGCTACCAGATAATCAGTGTAGTCAAAATCACATGTTAATGGTTGTAAAGTTATGTCTAATGACCAAATTGTACACTGGTAACGTATGTATAAAGATTGAACACACCATAATTCAGGTTGAATTTTAAAATCGTATTTTCCATCTTCGGTAACCGTAACATTCTTTAATTGAAAACTATCATAAACTGAAATAGTGAGAAAAATGGGAACCTTGTGGCGGAACCGCTACTGGTACCGCCACAGCACCAGTTTTACTTTTTAAAGAACTTACCACTCTATTCCCCTCACATGTAAAGGGCAGTACTTCTCCATATGATTTAAGTACACAGTAAGATGAACACATGAAGGCAGACAGGTTCTGGGCCATGTTGATCCGCCATAATTGCTGGTTTTATTGGAAGCTGCTCCAGTTTTCTTGAAAGATTTTATTGGTTTAGACAACTTTTATGACTCGGTCAGTGTGTCAGGCCCTTTCAAACAGGCTGCTCAGAGAGAATGTCAGAGCCTAATGGAAAGCAATATGAGTATATCATCCAGAAGGCTCATTTTAACCAATCGGTATCACAGACATTTTATTAAGATAATTTGAAATGGTACTGACTTGTATAAAAGGGATTAAATACGTTCACCTTCAAACAATAACAAACCCCTACCCTAAAGAGACCCCACAATGACTGTGGGGTCTCTACATTATCTATAAAATGGGGCTCCAATTGGACTAGCGAATGATCTGACATACATCTATGATTATGTCTGTCAGTGAGTGTGAGGGAAGCTATGTGAAGGAAGATGTTTTGGACATGTTTTTCTTACACTGAAGAATTTAATACAACTTGATCGTTCGTGGTGAGTAGAAACAGAAATACTCGTGGGAGACTGTAATGCCACCACAGTTCTGAAGGACTCTACTTTTTTTCTAAATATTTAACCTCACAAGAAGAACACAACTAAATAAATGCAAGCTCTTCGTGCTTACTAAGGTCACATGTTGTTGATGGAACACATAGTTCTGTATACATGGGAGACAGTCTATCTAGGTCTTTATTTAAAATCTAACAGCAAACACTTCCAAACAGGAATCAACAAATTGACAAAAAAAAGAAAAAAAGAGACTGGTTATTGTAAATGGAAAATAATTATACAAAAATAGATGAATAAAATCACAATCAGGGCAATTCAATGACGACACCTCTAAGTAGTATGTACATATTTCTGGAAGTCATCACAAGAAGGGACTTGATGAAGAGCAGAACATCATGGTAAAAGCCTTTGAGCATGGGGTGGGTCTATATGTGGCCTTGTATCTTAATAGGCTGAGGTTAATGACATATTCACCTGTTTGTAAATGTCTAATTATGCACTTCAAAAGGATTTTTGAATGATCTTTGTTTTGGGACAACATTACTGTCGTGTGTTTATTCGTTTGCTTTTCCCATTTATCAAACTTTGTTGTGACTCGTGAGTTAGCATTAATGCGACGTTAAACTTTCATGAGAATAAGTGCACCTCTTCTTGTTTTTTGGCGGTTAGCATCCAGCTTTTGTTGGATTCCTGCTACCATCTGCTCTGTGTGGACCAGAGACTTTGCTTACTATCTTACAATATACCGTAACTCCCTCTCTCAAAAATAACAAGAAAAAAACAAAAAACGCCTGCCCCTACACAAACTAATATTTATATATTCTCCATTCACACGTTCAGTAAAGTAAACAGGATGTGAAAAACTTAACTGTATTCTTTTTTTTTTTTATTTAAAAAAAAAAAGAAAAGCATATGATCAGATTAAAGTTACATTCTGTAATATGGGGATTATTTGAAGTATTTTAAAATAAAGAATAATAATACTACAATGCATCATAAACACGGGCATTGCGGGCAGTGCTTGCTCACGGAGGAATTTGTTGGGTCTCTCTAACATAATTATATCTTACAGATACAAAGCACCTTTAGATAACAGTTGCTTTGAATTGGTACTATATAAATAAAGACCGTTGGTTGATTGATTGATTATGCTCCTACCAGACATACCACTTACTGGTGGGTATTTTGTAAAAAATAATAATAAAAATGATAATGACACTAATGATAATTTGTTACAATTTGCTGACCATGTTATTTCTGTTCTTGATTGGCCAGCCAACTAGCCTGACCTTAACCCCATAAAGAATCTATGGAGTACAGGTCAAGGGGATGGAAAGAAACACGAGTTCAAAAATCAAGACGAGTCAAAGGCCAGTATCATAGAAACCAGGGCTTTCAGTAACACCTCAGCATATCCACTGGCTGTAGGCTTTCATGCTTAGCTGGTCTTTCGACAGTAAAAAAGTGACATACAAGACACAATAGGTTATCTCCGGTGTCAACAATGACATATGTGCAATGATATTTTTTTTTTTCTGCAACCATTTATTGTGTTGCAGAAAAAGGTTGTGGGGGTTCTCTGCTGACATGGTCCGAGAGGCAGGGTACATCCTGGATAAGTAACCATTTCATCCCAGGACCACCACATTGAGACAGACAACCCTTCACACTCACAAAACATGTGATATGGATGAATTATCATCACAAAGATGGACATTAACATTAATATTCTCCATTCATGTCTTTTTTATCAAGTAAAAGGTGAGCTGCGGCAGTAATGGGGGATATTCTGCTGAATCGAACCACTAATCCATCTACCTTTAGGAAATTGTCCGATGTACACAACCTGTTCTTGATTGATTCAGGGGTAGATTGGAATGCCACTGATCATGTGACAGTAACTCAGTGAGGTTGACTGACAAAATACTTTGTACATTTATTTGCACATCTATGCAAATTTCAAAACTTGCACAGAGAATTGTGGAACGAAAGGTCTCATACTTATACCTTACTGATAGGATTTCACTGTTTGAAACAACCAAACGCAAAGATTGACTGGAATTTTGGATCAATCATTATATTGAGTAAGTCTTTAATCTACTGTAACCTCCTGACCGCTCTGTTGTTCGATCCCAGTATCATGACCGTGCTCCTGTATTAGCAAAACGTATTACCTGTCCCTGCTAATCCATTAATCATGGTAATGCGCCGCTGACCTTTTTGGAGAGAAAGTGTTAAACTACATTTTTGTGCTACAGGTCTTAAAGTAAAAGTCATCAAACCTTTTTTTGACAGTAAGTTCCAAAACTAAATCTATTACGTATTAAAACTCTCAATAAAACAATGAAAATATTTTTTGAAGATACTCGAGACGCTGGATTAATAAATCTGGATTTTTTTCAAAAGGTTTCCAAAAAACAAACCGAAGGTTTAGTTTGGATCATAAAGCTTCTGAAAGAGATATGATCACACAACATGCCAGCATCATTAGGTTATTAAATAAGCTAGGCCTACGCTGTCACCCCCAACAGCAAGATGACCAAAAAGCCCCTGATCCACTGGGTTGTACAAGCAATCCCCCTGATTGATCTGTCTTTCATTAAAAAAAAAGCTCCCCATAGTGACATGAACTATTACGGTAAAATATGATATATATACAGCATAGATCTCCTCAAGCTGATATGCAGATAATTTTGACTTAATCAACATTAAGCTTTAAATTCATGAATAGCAATGTTATTCATAACATCCCTCTAGTGAGTGAAATATATACTTTTAGAGTAATACGGTATTTAAAAGATAGCCCTCATTGAATTGATTCATATGCACCAAATTTGGAGTAAATGGCACTAACTGATGAGAAATTATGGCCGGAAAACATTCATAAATAAAGCTTCCCCTAATGCCAGAGACATACCCCCGATAATAATCCAGTTCTTCTTCACACTACGGTCTATTTAGGCATAAGATGAAAATTATGAATCTAATATTTTTCCAAGTTATTTCCAAAAAACACTGTGTTTTTTTTCTAAAAAGGCTCCCCCTAATGACGAATCATTTGCACCAAATTTGGACTAAATCGGACCAATGGTTGAGAAATTATGGCCTGAAAATTTTGGAGATGAAGCTGTCCGTAATATACAATATACTGAACTTTCCCAAAAGCACAGAGTTCATCCTCACACTAATGTCTATGGGGATATAGAAAATGAAAAATGATACATGAAATAGTTTATGAGTTATTACATTAAAACAAAGGATCTGCAGTGGCCACGGCAGATAAGTTCACCTGCTCAATGTCCAAACCCTGGATGCTCGCTGGTGGGTTCTGTGAGGACCTCCTGCGGAGGTCAATCACAAACTCCTTTGTTTGCTGGTGTTAATCTGAAGTTCATTGACCTTACACCAGTCCACAAAGTCCCTTATACTATCCTGGTACTCCAGATCGTTCCCCTCTGATAGGTATCCGATGGTAGCTGAGTCATCAGAAAACTTCTTGAGATGGCAGGGAGTTGTGTTGTGCCTGAAGTTCAAGTTGTATAATGTGAGTAGAAAAGGGGAGATCACGGTCCCCTGTGGGACTCCCGTGCTGCAGGCCACCACATCAGACACACAGTTCTTCACCCTGACGTACTGTGGTCTGTTATTGAGGTAGTTGATGGTCCATGCAGCCAGGTGGCGGTCAACTCCTGCCTCTTCCAGCTTCCCCCTCAGCAATGGAGGCTGGATCGTGTTGAAAGCACTGGAGAAGTAAAAAAAAACTTGGTGTGGCTGATGCCTAGCGCAGTCTTAAAAAAACACCCGGTCTATCTCTTAGACCTTTAACTGCATCACACGTCCCTTTATCTCCTGAGTGATGAATAGACTTTTTTACACACAGGAACTTCTGCAGTGAAAACCCTCAAATCATTTATTATTATTATTATCCTTAACTAGTCTAATGCTGTCGTCCCCAACAGCAAGGGTATATCCCGAAAAGTCCCAAATATACTTCGTTGTGCAAGCAATCCCCATGACTGCTCTCCTCATATTAAATATGAAGTAATGTTTACAGTATTTTTAATAAAAAAGCTACTCAAACTAAGTAAATATAAACTATTAGATTAAAAAATAATATGAAAAAGTCTTATCTCTTCAAGTTGATTCACATGCACCAAATTTGGACTAAATCAGATTAATGGGCAAGCAATTATGGCCAAAAAACTTTTGCATGTAAAGCTCGCCCTAGTGTCAGAAATATATCACTGACCCTTCCCAAAATCAATCCAATTCTACCTCATTCCAAGCCCTATGGGGTAAAATGTTTCCCCTAGTAAGTAAACTATGAATTACTCGAGAAAAATGCTATAGTTACAAGAGAGATCTCCTTGAGTCGATTGATATCCGATAAATTTGGACTATAACGAACCAGTTTCCGGTTTGGAAATTATGTACGAAAAACAGTGTTTTGTAAAAAGCTCCCCCCAGTGAAGAAAATATCGAATATTAGAGTATAACACGATCTAAAAAATATAGATCTCTTTTTTATGTCTGAAAAAATTTGGATATAAATATCCCCCTAGTGTTGGAACCGTACAAAAAACCTAGTTTTTGAGTTATCAAGTTAAGACGTAGGATCTGCGTCTTTGGTGTATGTGGTGGCGATGAAGATGTTGCCATAATATCCTCAACTTTTTGGGGAATATAAATATGGAGATTAAAGGTGATGAAATATATAAAGAATGTAACACATACAAATATAAAAGGAATAAATTGCATTTGACTAAAAATAGTACATGTTTAAATTATAAATGCAAGCATTGATGAAGGCCCCTCGCGCTCCTAGGCCGTTTGGGCCGTGCGCTCCCACCAGCGAATTCGCTGAAACCCGTCGACTACTCCAGAGGGACGCCGCGGCGTAAATCAGCCAATGATCACGATACTCGACGGAATGTCACTTCCTGTTTCCGACAGGTGGCACTGTCCCTCTGACCGAATATGGTCCCGGGGGCATCTTCTGGCCAGGTTTCTGATCCAGCGTGCAGAGTTTGGGACGGATTGGACAACGGAAAGTATCGTTTTGAGGTCACGTGTTTACCGGCAAGTTTCACTCAGCCTCGGCCACACTTTCCAAGTCATGGATAAACTTTTTGTTGACAATTCACCCTCCGTGCCTGGCGATTGTTTTCACCAAATGTGATGTTGATCGGGATCATTTTCAAGTGAGTCTCCCTTCCTGGTTGCCAACAGCTGGCATGGTCACTGTAATTGAATAAATACATGGGGATCTTCAAGGCGGGACTCTGATCCGACATGTCAAGTTTGGGACAGATAGGGCAATGGAAAGTGTCGCTTTTTAGCAAAAGGGTTAAATGGCGAGTTTCATGGCGCCTAACCACGCCGTTATGTTAATGAAAAATCTTTGTCTTTTTTCCTTCTATGCTTGGGATTGTATTCACTAAATTCTGTGTTGATCCGTATAATTAATTGCCAATTAATTTACACTTCCTTGTTACCAACAGGTGGCGCTGTCATTGTTATTGAATATAGTCATATAGGGATCTTCAGGGCAGGACTGATCCAACACGTGAAGTTTGGGACGAATAGGACAATGGTAATTGTCGCTTTTTAGCACACGGGTTAAATGGCAAGTTTTATGGCGCCATGGCCACGCCTTCCAAGTTATGGACAAGACTTTGATTATTGTTTGTATGTATTAACTTTTTCCAACTACTTGTCTAATTGGCCAGTAGTTATGTAGTCCTAGCTGTGGCTTCTTGGTCAGTCGTCATGTTTTGGTAGATTATCCACTAGTCATTATGTCATAAATAAGGCTTTGTGGTAAGTGCAGAGTGGCCAGTGTTGGTGGGATGGTCAGAATAACATAGCATTAAAATCTAGTCGGTGGTGATGGATGGATGTATGGATGTATGGATGTATGGTTGTATGGATGTATGGATGGATGGATGGATGGATGGATGGATGAATGGATGGATGGATAGCTTCATTTATTCTATGGATTAATCCTTTAACTGCTCCTCAAGGAGGTGAGTGAGCAGCCCCTCCCTTCCCTTTCTATCCACTAAAGTTACACGCAGAGAAACCTGGATCTGCGGATCTGCAGGTCATGTTACATGCAGGTCCTGCAGAGCTGTCTCTCCCCCTAACTGCAGCCTTTATGGCTGTATGAGCAATGCGGGAAAGGTCCAAACCAGTAAGGTTCTAGCTCTCACCGTAGGTCTTATCAACGGTACGAGAGCGACCAGAGTCGGCTCTCCGCTGTGATGTACTGTTTTTCCAGATTAAGAGAAAAATAATACCTTTTGAGCGAGTTTAAAATACATATCGTTTAGATCTCAAGGAAGAAAGTGGAAGGGATTTTGAATGGAAGTGAAGGGAGCCGGAAGTCTAACAAATAGGTTTCCTCAGGCGAAACATTTGGTTCTGTGGTTCCATTCGGGGATTTAAAGAAGCAGGACAAATATTTCCTACATTTTGATCCCGAATTTATGGCTGTGGAGTGAGATTTGTTTGATTTGTTGTGATTTGTCGCAGTCTTTCTGTGTTTTTCTCTCACCCCTGCTCACTCTAAATTAAATATGCGTGCACTATAACTGATTATTTCCCCAAATCTGTCCGTACTTGTGGCTCATGTGAAGACAAACTATGAATGGTACAGAAGTGGTTGGATATTCATGTTAAAGACAACGAATGTAGCTATCTTTTAAATTTTGAATGGTGCTTCTAGGTGAAAGTATGAGGTAGTAAATAATCAAAGTCTGAAACTATCACTTTCTATTGCCATTAGGTGGCGCTATGGAAAAAACTATTTTTTTCAGTCAGACCTCTTCAGGGCAGGATCTTAATCCACCATGAGAGTTTTGGTGGAGTTTGGCCTCCGTACTGTGGAGTTATGATGTCCTACAGTTTTGTGGTGATTCATCCAACTTCGCCCACCAAGCACCGCCCACACAATTATTTAAACACCCAAATCCTTCACAATAATGGATGTCGACAATGGCTATCCTGATCCTCATTTCAAATTTTCGGGATTCATAGCCTTGGAGTAATGGGACAAATTGTAAAACATTACATTTCTTTGTACCGCTAGGTGGCGCTAGGACAAAATCAGATTTTTATCATATAGGCCTCTTCAAGGCCAAACTGTAATCCTATCTGTGAAAATTTTTGGGCAGTATGGATAATTTGCCTTATAACTCTGTACACCCACTAGCCAAAGTCAGCCATTGTTCCTCTTTTTGTAATCAGAAGGGGAAAGATTTAGGTCATAGCTCATGTCTTGGTAAAATTACAAAGCTTAAGTCCACAGGTGGGATTACAGCCCATTACTTGAACAAGTTTACCTGTTTGTGGCAATGGTGCGTATTGTTGTGTACCTGTCAGAGGGAAAATTACTCTTAAATGTTTCTTAGCCTATCTGATATGCGATACTGTCTTATACACTGGGGTCAAGATGATAGAAAATCACAGTATGTTCCCCTTCTGTCCTTGGTGTGTGGGACGATGATGTGGCCAGCTGATTTCGGGATCACCAGACATCTCCTGGTGCCTCTGTTTCTACTTTTCTTTCTTTATGTATCTTATCTTTCTTCACATTTCATCCTTGTGTTCTTATATGGTAATGAATACTTTTTCGTACACCCCTGCCTGTACCCAGGTATAAAGATGCTCTCTGTGTACAGTGCCTACAAGCGCTCCCTGCATAGACTTTTCTTATGCAGCATGTCAATAAAAACTCTCAGACCAAGACCTCGTCGTTGTTAGTGTGATCCTTTAATTTTTACTCTGACAGTGTTCATATAACTAAAGGTGAATTGGCAGCACTGTCAACTGTGTTAGAGAGGCACTTGATATATAAGCACAACGGCTGTACTTGCAGTACTGTTTGAGTCAGCTCAAACTAGACATATATATGCGATACTAGATATATAGTATCGCAAAATAGAATAGCTTTAACTATGCTGTTAGCCTCCCAAGGAGAGTGTGTTAGGTTATAGGTAAGGAAGGCTGTACTAACATCTCAGATTCTACTGATGCTGTTCGTGATGTTGTTTCACTTACAACAACAACAAGGTATTAACAAACTACATAAAGGCCATGGCTGGGACCCATTTTGAGGCCTGGCTTCACTGTTAGGTCAACGACGATCCGCTATGGCGAAAGACTGGTGTTGATTCTTATAGACCTATTAGCGATAAAATTGTTGATAGCAGTGATTGTCACTATAGCCAAAGCCTGTGTGAATAAGAATGTAACAAATTTTGGCCCGTTCTGTGTAATTGTGATCATGCATTGTGAGATGCTCTGGAATGCTAAAGGTCTGGCTTAGGCCTACCGCTATGAACGGTTTTGTTTGAAAAGAGACATAGAGAAACGAGAGAGAGACAGAGGAGGAAAGAGGCAGCAGCAATGGTAGCTGCTATGGTATTCCAATTTTTCTGCTTCTCCAGGGTCGGGCAACAGCGCAAACAGTGATCCAAGGTTGATAATAACAATAATATTGACAAGAATAATGCTGTGTCTGCACACATTCAGAAGTGCTTGGAGGATGTTAGTGGGATCAAAAACATCTCTACACAGGCCAACGAAAAATCCTGGATGACCAGTGAGGTACCCGCCATGCTGAAAGCACGAAATGACGCTTTTAAATCTGCAGATATGTGGGGACTTAAAAACAGCTAGAGCCAACCTGAACTTGAAGAGTTGCAAAGCGTACTCATGGTCAGAAAGTACAGGCCTTACCCCATGAACACCAGACAAATGTGGCAGGGTATTCAAGCCATTACAGAATATAAACATACTCCTCCTCCTTGCGAGAACAAAATTGACTTTCTCAATTAACTGAATAATGACTTTGGGAGATTTGAGTCCCCACAATAACTTCAGTTTTATCTGTTTTAATAATAAAAAGTTGCAGGTCATTCAAGTCTTAATGTCTTTGTGACATGCATCTAAGTTGGAGCCTAAAGAGAGCATATATAATGTGAATAAATTGGCTCATGCATAGATCCCTGGGGAATTCCATAGGAAACTTTGCTATGCATTGTTAACAGATATATACTGACACCTGTCACATAAATATTGTCATGCCTTGTAATTGGGTTTGTTGTCATATTGTTTCCTGATTGCGTCTCCACCCTTAATTGTTAAAGCCTGCGTCCTGTTAAGAATCTGCTTCGGGGTATTTAAGCTGTGCTCCCCTCCCCACCTGTGCCAGATCGTGTTGTTCCATTGTGCCAACCTATCCAGCGTAATTCCTAGTGTTCCCCGTGATTCATGGTTCTGATCTCTGCTCGTAAGAAACCTTGTATTTTTGCCTGCTCCCTTGGTTATTGTTTGCCTGCCTTTACTAGTAAAGACATTATTCACCAGACGTTGTATTAGTCGTGCTTGTGGATCCTAACTGTGGTGCCAGCTTGACAAATATGGGTTAAACCAGTTTAATGCAGTGTATTTGATGCCAATTAAGTTTTCAAGTCTTTGTATTAGACTTTGGTGGTCAATAGTATCAAATGCAGCACTAAGATCTAACAAGACCAAAACAGAAACCAATCCCTCATTAATTGTAATTTTGACCAGTGTTGTTTCTTGCGCTAGTGAACTCTATAACCAGACTGGAAATCCTCAAATAAACTATGGTTACGCAGTAACCACAGTCCAAAATCATGCAATATAAGTCAATTAATCAATCTTTTATTTATATAGAGCCAATTCCAAACAGCAGTTGTCTCAAGGTGCTTTTCAGAAAGAGCAGGTCTAGACCAAACTCTTTAGATAATTTTCTACAGAGAACCAACAAATTCCTCCATGAGCAAGCACTTGGCGACAATGTCGAGAAAAAAACGGACCGACTACTGCCATGACCGGTCGGGTTTTGAAAAAAGAGACAGAGAGAGATATAGAGAGAGAGACAGAGAGAAAGAGAGAGAGAGAGAGAGAGACGGGGGAGGAGAGATACAGACGGGGGGGAAAAGCAGAAAAGATATCAGCTATAGTCCACTTTCTTAATCCTCTCCATGGTTCGGCCGCGGCGGCAGCAGGGATCCCAGGTTACATAGCCTGAATTTAAAGACAGATTGATGATTTCTAATAGAGAGCTGCTGACTAAGGGTAAAAACAATTTAAGCAGAGTAGGGTCTAGGAGACAGGTTGTTGTTTTGGATGAAGAAATGAGAGAAGTTAATTGATTTAGATCAATAGGACTGCAGTAGTCTAAATTTGCGCCGGGTCTATCTGTTGTTTCTATGCACATAGCTCGGGCTATAAACTGGAACAAATTGAAGTTGTGGATCTTGGTCCTAATACCTATAATTTTTTCATTAAAGAAACTTGTGAATTCATTGCTACTAAGGGTTATGGGTCTCAATAAATCTCTGAATCTCAGTCAGCCTGGCTACAGTGCTGATCAAAAACCTTTGGTTGTTTTTATTTTCCTCTATAAGTGCAGAGTGATATGCCGCTCTGGCGCGTTCTCAATGTCTTAGTGCTATCTTGCCAGGCTAAGCAGGACTCTCCAAGCTTAGTGTGACACCATTTTCTTTCTAGTTTATCTGTTGTTTGTTTGAGGTTTCGATTCGGGTTGTTAAACCTTGGAGCTGCTGCCCTCTGTTTAACGCTCTTCTTTTTTAGGGGGGCAATAGAGTTGAGAGTTTATCTCAGTGAGCTTGCAGCCCTATCAACAAAATAATCAATTTGCACAGGACTAACGTTTGAGTAAGATTCTTCTGATACGTCAAGACATGCAACTGAACTAAATGCTGATGGAATAGCTTCTTTAAATTTTGTTACTGCTTCATCAGATACATTTTTAGCATTGAATGATTTTTCTAGTGGCGAGTGATTTAGAATTGCAAATTCAAAAGTTATCAAACAGTGGTCCACAGTGGATTATGTGGATGTACTATTAGTTTTTCAATGTTAATGCCGTAAATCAGGACTAAATCCCGGGTGTGATTAAAACAATGATAGGCTCATTAACACACTGACCTAAACCAACAGAGTGTTATATTGAGTTAAACGCAGCACCAAGACTATCGCTGTCTTAATCTACTTGAATGTGTCACGGGCCAGGAGCACGATACACCATGACAAATTAGATTGGCGGTTGATGCTTCCAGGCTGAGAGTAATGCTTTCAAATGAGTTACAGTCGGGTTTGGGTTTAGGATTTAATGGTAATCTGGAGATAAATATGGCTGCAACTCCACCTCCTGGGCTGGTGCTTCTAGGTATGTGAGTGTTAATTTGAGTAAGGGGATTAGATTCATTTAAAGTAACATTTTCCTCCTCACACAGCCAGGTCTCCGTCAGGCAGAGGAAATCAATATGATGATCTAAAATAAGATAACTTACTAAAACTGTTTTAGATGTTAGAGACCTAATTTTCAGGAGTCCACAATTTATTAAATATTCATTTTTAACTACATTCTTGGTTGTTTGAATTTTTATCAGGTTTTTCTGTGAATTATTTTGTAATCTGATTTGAAAAATTCAGGTGGTCAGGGGACCGACACAGTCTCTATTTGTTTTGGGCTGAGTGACTCTGAAGGAGGTGCAGAAAGGCGTGTAACACTCCGACTCTGCTTCCTGGTCTCAACTCTATGACGTCACGTTTGTACTTGTCTAATAAACTACGTAAGATTGTTAGATAAGACCGCTGTTCTATCCAAAGTGGGATGGATACCGTCTCTCATAATCAGACCAGGCTTTCCCCAGAAAGTTTGCCAATTGTCTTCCAGGCCCACGTTGTTTGCTGGACACCATCTCAACAACCAGCGGTTGAACAATGACATGCGGCTAAACATATCGTCGCTGGTCATATTGGGGAGGGTTCCAGAGAAAACTACAGAGTCTGATATAGTTTTTGCAGAAGCACACAGCGATTTAACATTAATTTTGCTACCTCTGATTGGCGTAATTGGATGTCATTACCGCCGATGTGAATTACAATCTTTCTGTATTCATGCTTATCCCTCGCAAGTAGTTTTAAATATGATTCCAAATAGTCCGCTCTGGCCCCAGGAATGCATTTCACTATGGTCACTGATGTCGCTTATTTCACGTTCCGTAAAATAGAACTGCCAATGGCAAGAGTTGGTTTCTCAGCAGGTGTGTTGCTGAGTGGGCAAAATCTGTTCGAAACATGAACACAGTCACCCAGGCTCCATGATTTCCCTGCTCGGGAGCTGCTACGGGGGCGGCTAGGAGGAGCTAAGTTAGGTCGGTCCGCATTGCCTACAGGGGGCTGGCTAGCTGGCTAGCTACAGCGGCTAATGGTTATTCTTCCATGATGCGGGCCGCGTCGCCAATTCATTAAGCCACGCCTCTAGGGCTACGAATAAATTACACTTGTTGCATGTATTACAAGAGTTAAAGGAGGCAGAGGAGTAGCTAAAAATATGACACAGTGAGCAAGAGAGAACAGTAGAAGGAGAGAGGGAAGTTTAGTGGCTAACTGCTAGGTGTTTTGAAAACAAAGCGAAGATTTAGCGGAAATTTCTGAATGTGAGTGGGTAGATGAGTCTTTCCTTGAATTACTCTTGATTAAAGAGAACTTTTGGATAATATCTTTATAATCATCGTAAATTAGAGGCTATCGATCCAAGCAGCAGAGTGGTAAATGGACTGTACTTATACAGCGCTTTTCTAGTCTGCTTGACTACTCAATGCGCTTTTACAACACGAGTCAGCATTCACACAAACATTCACACAGTGATTATAGTGGCTGCCATGCAAGGCACCACATGCTCATCAGTAGCAGTAACCATTCACAGCATCATTCACACACCAATTGAACAGCCATTGGGAGCAACTTGGGGTTCAGTATCTTGCTCAAGGACACTTCGACATGTAGACTGTAGTGACTGTGGTTTGAACCACTGACCTTCAGATAAGTGGACAACCGCTCTACCAGCGGAGCCACCGTCGCCCCGGAGTGGGCAACGGCTATCGAGTGCAGAAAACAGGAAATGATTTATGCTTACCATAGAAAGTGATGTGATTTTGAAGGTCGTAATATATCTATACACAGTTTAGGATACTGAAAAAAAGCCGGTTCTGTTCTTTGGACCGTTATTTGCACATCCCCAAACAGGACGTGGAAAGGCAACTGACCTCTACCCACTAGTGTGTCTGTGTGCCCTCCTCCTTCTCCATTCCCCGAATGCTCCTTTGTGGGACCGCATCGATTGATAGACCCATAAGTGTAACCCATGTTGAAATACGGCTGATTCATATTTCACCCAAATTCCCTTACTGTTCACATATTGTTGATATCTTTCATGCGTATATATATTTAGCTGTACATTTCTTTCTTGGGAGCTATTTTCTAAATGGTAGTGTTTTTTCCTGGACTTTGACATATGGTGACGTCTCTTCTTGTGTTTTCGCGCCAAGGAAAGTTAAAATAATGCTAGCACTCATGCTAACAGTATGTTTAAATATGGTAAATAACACTGAAAAATGCAAATAATACACTTTGGATCGATTGGAAAGGTTGTTTATATTTTCAGGTGGACATCGTGAATTTTGTTTTTGTTGTGCATAGCAGTTTTAATTCACATGCCAATATACAGAACTCAAGCTCTGCTAATTGAGCATGGATATTGGATATTGTCATGTAGTTTGCTATTATTTCCCTTCTTAAAGTTTGCTTTTGAGATTTTTTGAGGCTGGAATGGTTTTCTGTGGTTATCGGTTTTGTATAGGTATGTGACCTCCCTTTTTATCATTTTAATTTAGAGATATTATATTAATAACTTTGTTTCTTCTGTAATATATACCACTGGGGCCTCATTTACTAAGATCCCAAAGCGAGAGTGCTAAATTGTGTGGGCAGTTTTACAAATGTAATGTTTATTTTGCATGTGATTTGTCGGTCATCTACAAAGAATAATTGCGAGAATGACGACAGGTGCAAACATGGCGGAGGCGTGTTTTGCGTATGTTACCGACTTCTGCCTTGGAGTGTTTGGATATAAAACAGAGTGCAACAAGTACAAAATGAAATGCTATGCCATGGAAATGGAGGTGTCAGTGGAAGAATCAAATAAACATATTGTTGAGATACAGAAAAAAAATCTGAATTTAAAAGAAACGCGATATGGGAAAGTATCTGCGATGAAAGCAGAGAAAGTCAATGCTGTGGGTAAGATATGAAGTACAGCAGATGAAATTAAGAGAAAATAAAGAGAAATAAGAAGAAAAAAGAATAGCTTATAATAAGACCTCTGTTAATAAAAAAGGAGGGGGGGCCGTGGAAGACCTCTGACCACTATTAATCAGCAAGTACAGTTCATTGTGATGAGCACAATCAGACGCACATATTTTCTCCTGGAAATATTAAATTTATTTACATTATTAACCAAATAAAAAAATGAATGTGCCAATTGTACTCAATAGTTGAGTTGAAGTTTGTAAGATGGAATCATCCACTGCGCAAGAGATGGTCGCTCTCTGTGGCAAGGGAGCCTGAGCTTGCGTGTCAAAGAGCAACCACCTGGTAGTTGGCCAGCTGGTCAGTACCGGATAAGGTATAATGACGACCAACGCAGTACAGGCAGTGGTGGGGAGATTGAAAGAGGCACGGAGCTCCCAACGGAGAAGCCGAGAAATGGAGATCCCATCAATCATAGAAGTAAAACTATCAAGAGAAGCTGCAAATTTTCTGTTAGAGGAAGAGAATGAGGAGACTCCTGGAGGGCAATGCTAATTACACCAAAGTCCATCTCAGGTCTCCTTATAATATTTTGCAAATGTCAATATTATATCTGCAATTAGCACCAGAATGAACAATGTATACTCAAAATGAACAGTCACTTTAATCAAATCTGTATCAATGACTGATAAAGACCAATCCATCAACAGCTTCTGTTTCATCTATACACGTCGCCTTAAATTATCCGCTGGTTTGGTATTGATTGGAGCTGAAATGTCAGCCTCTAGATCAATTTTACACCTATAGGCTTATTTGAATGAACCAGAATGCCTTGTGGTTTGTCTAATGTACCAGCGGCATTTCAAAAAGTGATGCATGCATGCCTGGTTGAACAAAATCTACAATCTTTGCTAATTTATCTTGATGGTGTGATAATATACTCTCTTGATCGTGACACTCATTTGGCACATTTGGTGTTTTTGCAAATTATCTGAGCATGGCCTTAAAGCAAAGCCCAACAAGTGTTCTCTTTTGAAGCAGAAAGTGCAGCTCTCTGGACATTGGCTTTCAGCAAAAGAAATTGCCCAAGATCCTGACAGGAAAGTGACTCTGACTTCTTCACCAATCTTGGCTTTTGCTGATTTTAAAGGGGGGGAGTCATTCGTCAACTCTATATACGGGTTGGATGGGGTCCTGCTGACCTCAACTAAGAAAGTTATCGTGCTGTGGAAGGACTACTTTGGGGTTCTTCTCAATCCCACCAACACATATTCCCAGGAGGAACCAGTGGCAGTGCACCGGGGGTGTATGAGATCCTCCCAGAATATCTTAAAGCTCTGGATGTTGTAGGGATGTCATGGCCGAAACACCTCTACAACATTGCGTGGACATTGAGGGCAGTACCTCTGGAATGGCAGACTTGAGTGGTGGTTCTCCTTTTCAAGAAGGGGGACCAGAAGATTTGTCTCAACTATCGGGAGATCACACTCCTCAGCCACCCTGGGAAGGTCTACTCTAGGGTACTGGAGATGAGAGTCCGTTGGTAGTCGAACTTCAGATTCAGGAGGAATAATGCGGTTTTCGTCCTGGTCATGGAACACTGGACCAGCTCTATACCCTCACTGCTACAGGCCATCCAATCTCTGTACTGTCGATGTAAGAGTCTGGCTCTCATTACCGTCAGTGAGTCAGACTCGTTTCCAGTTGCGGTTGCACTCCACCAGGGCTGCCCTTTGTCACCGATTCTGTTCTTGATTTTTATGCACAGAATTTTCTAGGCGCAGTCAAGTGGCGGAGGATGTCTGGTTTGGCGGCCTTAAGATCCCATCTCTGCTTTTTGCGCATTATGTGGCCCTATTGGCACATTCAAACACTGACCTCCAGCTTGCACTGGGACGATTTTCAGCCGACTGTGAAGCATCTGGGATGAGAATAAGCTCCTCTAAGTCTGAGGCCATGGTTCCTAGCCGGAAATAGGTAGAGTGCTCACTCCGGGTTGGGGGGGAGTTTTTGCCCCGAAGGGAGGAATTCAAGTATCTCGGGGTCTTGTTCCCGAGTGAGGGGAAAGGGGAGCGGGGGATGGACAGAGAGATCAGGGCGCTCTCCGCAGTGATGCAGACGCTATATCGATCCGTTGTGGAGAAGAGAGAGCTGAGCCGAAAGGCAAACCTCTCGATTAACAGGTCCATCTACGTTCCGACCTTCACCTATAGTCATGAGCTATGGGTAGTGACCAAAAGAATGAGATCACGGATACAAGGGGCTGAAATTAGTTTCCCCTGCAATGTGGCCAGGCTCAGCCTTAGAAATAGGGTGAGAAGCCCAGATATCCTTAACATGCTCAAAGTAGAGCTTCCTCTGCATCGAGATGAGTCAGTTGAGGTGGTTCAGGCATTTGGTTAGGATGCTCCCCGGACGCCTCTCTGGGGAGGTGTTTCAGGCAGGTCCATCTGGGACCCAGGACACGCTGGAGAGATTACATCTCTCGGCTGGCTTGGGAACGCCTCGGAATACTCCCAGTGGACTTGGTGTATGTGGTCTCACTGGACAATAAGTTGTTCCCCACTACTTACACTAAACGTGTGGTTTGTTTGTAAAGAGTATTGCAGTCACCATGTTCATGTAGGGGACAGATGTTGGGGACCTAGCAGACCTAAAGTATTTATTTATTTTATCGACTACCTTATTTACCTCAAATCAATCTGTCTTGCAGTTTTGGGATGCACCAATGATGGATACAAATATGGTGAGAGGGACTACAGGTTGCCTGGTCAACTTTGTGAGCTGGAACATCAATGCCTTAAATCCTCCTCCATCATCTCAAAAGCTGATATTGCATTCCTCCAGGGGACGCAGCTTGGTACTGTGAACCAACCCAGATTATAAAGGTGGATGGATATGCCAAGTGTATCGCTCCAATTTTCGCTCCAACGCGAGGGGGAAAGCAATCCTAATTGGTAAGAATGTACCATTTGTGATGTCTGGCACCGAATCCGATCCTATGGGGCGCCATGCTATTTACTTGGTCAGATGTATGGATTCCAAGTTATTCTAGCAAACATTTATGCCCATAACAGGATGACATGGGTTTTTTTTACCAATGAATTTTCCGAGCTTTCCAACATGAATACAAAACACCTCATCCTAAACCGTGGCACAAACTGTGCACTCTCACCAAATCTGTACCGCATTTCTTCTAAATTAACATCTGAGTCAAAATCGATAGAATCGATTTATCCAACTTTTTCTCAAGGAATTTGACACAATGAATTTGTAGTGTTTTCAGAACCCCACAACTAGGGCCTATTCCTTTTTCTCCTCTGTCCATGAGTTGTTTTCACGCATAAATTATTGATAAAAACTTCTCCCAACGATAGTAGCCTGGGAATATCAGTCAATAGTCATATCTGATCATGGCCCTTAGAGTATGGGGATACTGATTCCCGTTTCAAACTCTTGCTACCGGCCGTAGCGATTTAACCCTTTACTTCCCTCAGATGAAATTTCTGCAAAGTTTGAAATTGAGTTTATCCTTGTACACAATCGAACCCCAGGAATGTCGTCCTCTACGTTCTTGGAAGCACTGAAGGTATACTCAAGGGGGCAGGTTGGTTCCTTTTGTGCAATGCAAAGAAAGCTAAAATTTAACAACTTCAGCAGCTAACAGCTGGCATTCTATATCTAGATATAAATTATGGCCATTCACCCTCAAATGAGACATTCAAACAACGGTTTGACACTTAAAATGTAATTTGATCTCCTCTCAACATGTTAAGCTGAGAATCTTATTCCGAAGTCACGACATAGGTTCTACAAGCATGGGGAAAAAGCTGGGAAAATTGTCAGAGGTCCATGTCAGAGGTCCGCCAATCAGTATATATCTAAAATACGTGATGAGCAAGGTGTAAAAACACACAGACCATTTGAAAATAAATTAATGTTTTCACCGCTACTACTCTTGCCTTTACACCTCAGAGGCAAGAGATAATGAATCCGCTTTGGATCAGTTTTTTCACAACCTAGATATGGAGCTGGCTGTTAAGCTAGAGAATGACATCTCCACCAAATAGCTCATGGAAGCAATTTTTTGTATGCAAAGCGGAAAATCTTTGGGGCCTGAAGGTTACCCATCAAAATGATATAGAACATATCTTGAACACCTGCACCTCTCTGTTTTTATCAATCAATCAATCAATCAATCAATCAATCAATCAATCAATCAATCAAACAATCTTTATTTATATAGTGCCAATTCAAAACAACAGTTGTCGCACGGTGGTTTCCAGAAAGAGCAGGTCTAGACCATGCTCTTTATATAATTATCTACAGAGACCCAACAAATTCCTCTTTGAGCAAGCACTTGTCGACACTTTATAAAATCACTTTCCTCAAATCCCCCAGCCCCCTTGGGGGGGAGTGGGAGTTGCAGCCATATTTATCACCAGTTTACCATTAAATCTTAAACCCAAACCTGGCTGTAAGCCATTTGAAAGCTTCACTCTCAGTCTTACAAATCTTACCTGGAAGTATTAACCTCCAATATTATTATCATATTATTATTATTTGTCATAGTGTATCGGTCTACTATCTAAAAATACTCCGAGTTTTTTATCAAACCTAGTCCTTAAGGCAGATAAAATAATTATTGTTGGTGACTCTAATATTCACGTAGATAAAGACAGCGATAGTCTTGTGCATTTAACTCAATATCAGACTGTTGCTTTCAGTCATTGTGCTAATGAGCCCACTCATTGTTTTAATCACACCCTGGATATAATCCTGATTTACGGCATTGACATTGAAAAGCTAATAGTCCAACCACAGAAACAACAGAAAAACTAGAAAGAAAAAGGCGTCAAACTAGGCTTGTAGAAGTCCCGCTTAGCCTGGCAAGATAGCATTAAAAAATATAGGAGAGCCATCGGCAGTGCTAGGGCGGCCTATTACTCTGCACTGATAGAGGAAGATAAAAACAACCCCCAGGTTTTTATTCAGTACTATAGCAAGGCTGACTGAGCTCTCGTGAGCCCCGTATTCCTAGAACCCTTAGTAGCATTGACTTCAAGAGTTTCTTTAAGGACAAAATTATAAGCATTGACGACAAGAGCCACAACTTCCTGCCTTCAATTTGTTATAGTTTACACGCCAGGAATATGTACTTAGAAACAACAGATAGAGCTGGCGCACATTTAGACTACTTCAGTCCTATTGATTTAAAAAAAAATAAACTTCTCTCATTTACTCATCCAAAACAACAACCTGTCTCCTAGACCTCTCCAAACTAGTCTGCCTAAAGAAAGTTTATCCTTAGTCAGCAACTCTCTATTAAAAATCATCAATCTGTCTTTAAATTCAGGCTACATACCATAGTCCTTTAAAATCGCCATAATCAAACCACTGCTTAAAAAGCCGACCCTTGATCCAGAGGCTATAGCAAATTGCAGGCCGATATCTAACCTTCCTTTCCTTTCTAAAATCTTGCTGAACAATTGTGTGATTTTCTACGTAACTATAGTTTATCTGAGGATTTACAGTCAGGTTTTAGAGTTCACCATAGCACAGAAACAGCACCGGTTGGTAGTTACAAAGTACCTTTTAATGCCATTTGATGATGGACTGGTCTCTGTTCTGGTATCTGGTCTCTGTTCTGGTCTTGTTTGATCTAAGTGCTGCATTAGATACTATTGACCAACAAATTCTAATAAAAAGACTTGAAAACTTAATTGGCATCAAAGACACTGCATTAAATTGGTTTAACTGATATTTTTGTGATATGTCTCAGTATGCATTTGTTAGAAGTTTATCCTCTACGCAAGTTCCCCATGGAGTTCCCCAGGGATCTGTGGTTGGGCCAATTATTATTCACATTATGTATGTTCCCTTCAGGCAAAACTATCAGGAAACACTCCATAAACTTTGACTGTTATGCAAATGACACACAATTGTACTTATCAATGAAACAAGGTGAATCTAATCACTTATCCAATTTCTGGATGGCATGACCTTGGCCATCAGCACCCCTGTGAGGAACCTGAGATATCTGAGATTTCATGGATCAGGCTATGTCCTTTGACTACCACATAAAACAGATTTCTTGGACTGCCTTTTTTCATCTTTGTAATATTTCTAAAATATGGAACATTCTGTCGCAAAAAGATGCAGAAAAATTATTTCATGTATTTGTTACTTCCAGGCTGGACTACTGTAATGCCCTATTTGCAGGCATTACCAATACGTTTCTGAAGCCCCTCCAACTGATCCAAAACACTGCAGCACGTTTGATACCAGAACTAGATAGAGAACATATATTATCCTATATTAGCTTCCCTTCATTGGCTCCTGGTGAAATCTAGAATCAAATTCAAAATCCTTCCTTCAAGTACAAGGCCCTTAATGGCCAGGCACCAACGTATCTGAAAGAGCTCATAGTTCCATATTGTCCAACCAGAACACTGCGTTCCCAGCAAGCAGGGTTACTTGTAGTCCCTAGTGTCTCCAGAAGTAGAATGGGAGCCAGAGTGTTCAGCTATCAGTCTCCTCTCCTGTCGAACCATCTCCCAATCTGAGTTCGGGGGGACAGAATCCCTCTTTACATTTAATAGTAGGCTTAAAACCTTCCTTTATGATAAAGCTTATAATTATGACTGGCAAACCTACTGCTGTAGGTTTAGACTGCTAGGGGATGCACTGAGCTTTTCTCTCTTCCTCTCTCACTGTCCCTCTTCATATATCCCACTCCCTTTAATGCATGTTACTGGATTACTGCATGTCACTGGATTATTGCATGTTACTAACTTGACTTATTCCCTGTACTTTGCTTTGTCACCCTGCATATATATTACTATTATTGTTATTATGAACCTGGCCGACCCTGGATGAAAGTGGATTAGCATAGCTGATATCAAAACCCAACCGGTCATGGCATTAGGCTGTCCACCATGAGTCTTGGATCTGCTCGAGGTTTCTGCCCGTTAAAAGGCAGTTTTATCTCGCCACTGTCGCAAAATGCTTGCTCACGGAGGAATTTAATGGGTCTTTGTAAGATAATTATATAAAGAGTTTGGTGTAGACCTCCTCTTTCTGGAAAGAGCCTTGAGACAACTGCTGTTGTGAATTGAGGCTATACGAATAAAGATTAATTGATTGATTGATTTATACAACGCTCTGACAATTAGCACCTTCTTCTCAAATGTCTTAAATACAGACGTAATCATAAGAACTGCAATTTCTTTCAGGTTTCATAAATCACATTGCAGGTGCTAAATAAATCTATTTGCATTGACTCCTCCAACTATTACTATTATACTACTAGAGTATTGTATATTCATTAAGGCAAAAGTACTAAATAGATAGTCGTCCTATTTTGCACGTTTGACAGACGCAATCCTCAGTGCGCACCGTTAGTAGATCAGCTCGCTAATTAAATTGTGGCAGCTATCAAGTTTGCACCCATTTTTACCCACCCAACCTTGAACACTATTAAAAGATCATTGTAGATGAGGGTGCATCTTGGTGTGAAAGAAGAGCAGTATATCACAGTATCATCAGCATCAAACTAAATCTTGCATTTGGCACATTTTGATCCAGACAGTTTATACATATGATGTAAAGGACTGGACCCATGACTGATTACTGGGACACACCCTTGGATATACTGAGCAAGCCCGAAATAAGATCTTCTGCTTGCATACGGTGAAATTCGTTTGACAGATAGCTTTCGTTACAATACTGATGAGCATCTGCCTCATAATTTTGTGATCGATGTTGTCGAAAGCCTTTGATGGATCAATAAAAAGGGCTGCACAAGGTTGCTTGTTGTCTGAAAATCTACGAAGATGTTTACTACTGTTAAGGCTGCTGTAGTAGTGCTATGCTTTTTCCTGAAACCAGATTGAAAATTATGTTATTGTTTGTGGTTAAAACCTTTTAAATTTTTCACTCACCAGGGACAGTTTGAGGATGGGCTTGTAGTTGTTTTGTACTGTCTGGTCAACCCCTTAGAAACAATGTAAGCACATAAGCAGATTTCCATATTGAGTGAATTTCGCCGGAGTTGAGGGAAAGATTAAAGAGATTGGTTAATAGGGAAGAGATAAATCAACTGCTGGCTTTAAAGCATAGGCTACTAAAAGATTGGGATCTGCTGATTATTTGGAGACTAAAACCTTAATGGCTTTCTGCACATCTTAAACTGTTACAGGATTAAGATGAGGAGGGTTGTGTTACCATCACCTTACTGTCAGGACAAAAAAAAAGATAATGTCGAAGACTGAGGGAATTAAACATGTAACCCAGAGCAACACAATTTCTATTGAAACAATCAAACATTTCTGAACTGTCAGACATTACTTTTGAGTAGTTTATGATGCACGGTGACTCAGTTGGTGGAGCAGTTTTCCATTTATCTGAAGGTCGGTGGCTCGATCCGTGGCCACTGCGGTCTACGTTAGAGTTTCCTTCATCAAGATACTGAACCCCAGGTTGCTCCCAATGGCTATTCAATTGGTCGGTGAATAGTGGCGTGAATGGTTGCCACTCCTGTTGAGCATGTGGCACCTTGCATGGCACCCTCTAGTACTATCAAATTAAGCCACAGTTTATAGTAGGCCTGGTACTATTAACAATGTTATTAAACGATAACATGGCGATGGAGATCTGAATTATTCACTTTATTACCAAAAATGGGAGACAAGAGCAACAGACAATATTAAATATGTCCTCCACTGTCAGTCTCTGTGGGACAAGGGAACGCTTGATGAAGATAAAGAGACGTTTTCTCTCTAGAAAACTAAGGTCTCAGGAGTGATGTGGACTAATCGGTCATATAAAATATTTTAGAACGTTATGTTCCAGCTCACTTCCTCCATTCTTGTAGCACAGGCAAGGGAATCTCCACACGTTGCCATAGCTCACCACGTTCCCTGCCGATGCTAGAATATATTCCCTTTTCCTCCTCCACTGCTCCCTTTTTTCCACTTTTGTCTCCATTTCTGTGTTTCCTCCTCAGTTCCTGATGCCTCCTAGCAATGTGAACAATGATATCCTACAAGTAAGACTCATTCATACATAATAATTGGTCCCAGGGCAGGTTCAGTAGGTGCAAAATGGATGATCTATATTTACACTGGCATCACTTTTGTTAAAAATATACTTGCTTATCCAGATTAGTACTGCGAAAAGTGTCAAATTTTAAATGGTAATATGTTAATATGTAGTCGGTTCTGCTGGCCCAGCTGTGTGGCGTTTGTTTGTTCTAACTGTCTCTGCATGGGTTGTCTCCAAGTATAGGTGAATTGGTGAATGTGAGTGTGAATGGTTGCTTTTCATTATGTGTTGGCACTGTGATGAACTGGCGGCTCATTCAGGGTGTACCCCACAACTCGCCCTTCAAATATTGTTAGGAGTCCTGTCTCTTAGGACTTGTCTACTTGACCGTAGACTCATTTGTAAATTGCTTAATTTGCTGTTGAAATCTGTAAATGTTAAATGAAAAATATAAAGGGAATAGGTTACCGAAAAGTTCTAGATAATAATAATAGAAAATAATAATAAACATTTGTGAATAATTAACACTAAATCTAACTGAAGGATAGCATGGTTGCAAAAACAGCCATCAGAAAAACCTGTAACTGGTAAAAAAGTTAATGTTAAATGGGCAAAACATCTTGAAAGCTTGGGAATGTGGAATAAAGAAGCAGATTTTAGAGAGAGAAGTGACAAAATGTGTAGAAGTATGAAAGCATTTTTATCTCTGAGTGTAGATGATATGTACGACAAGATTATGCAAATGTCTCCCAAAGCCCTTGTTCAAAATGTCACTGGTTCAACTTATTATACGAAAACATTCTGTGACCGTGTAGCAGAGTTTACTTCCAGTTGGCCACGATATGGTTCTTTTGAACTCTGGTATTTCGTTGTAGCATGAATTTTTAGATCAACTTCCATGGGTTTTGCCGACTAGGATTACGAGTATATGGGGGAATACCTTTGGGTCTGGGATGCCATTGGCCAGAGGGTTCGTGACACAGGCCAGATTTTACCTAGTCGTCCTAAAATAGTTTTGGTCAGTGTTCATAACGTTATTGAACTCGATTGCCCCGTAAGAGCACCAACCCAAGGATATTGGGGAGGAACCTTGTCACCTTGGATTTCAAACACCAACCACAACTGGGAAGTTGGGTTGCCATAGACAGCGGCAAACGAGCTATTCCAATGTCACTTGCTAGCCATCCACCTCCACCTTATGCTGTTTTGTTGCACCAAGCATTAAAGTTGCCCCAAGAAACATCTCATTAGATACCATGGAGTCCAGTGACTATGCACAAAGGTGATACAACTGGTCTTGGTGCTGTCTATCAGCCAAATATGTCCCCCACCTTACAGAATCCTTTGTCCACTTCTGTACAGTAAGGAGCAGTTGTCCGTACTATGGAAAGTTAATTCCTTGGGCCCATGATAGAATGTCCTAACCGAGCTGGAGATGTTAAAAATGTCTACAGATCATGGAAAATAACAGAATGTAAGCTATCATCGATAAACTTCTAGAGCCCAAACATAATGGGAAAGCTTTCTCCAACGCCCTCGACAAGATGGTGGTACAGTGCAGACCCACATCAACAGGACTGGAACACTTATGTTTGACTTATATTGGGTCTTGCCTGGGGGGAAGTTTATCCAGCTAACTACTCCATGGTCCCTCACACATTCCTCTCCTTATCAAACCCACCTGACAGCTCTATGCCAAGCTTTGGATAACAGGTTTGGGCCAGTTATCAATATAGGTAACATTGAATGCATGTATGAAAAGACTGGAGAGACTTTTGATGATTATTTTGCCAGGAAACTTCCAGTGTTTCACACAAATATTGGTAATGAGCAACAAACTGATACTACTACTGATTCTGTGTCGGAGAAAAAGTTTCTTCAGACTTAGGTGGACGCTTTAAAACCAGAAATTAGAGCACTTTTTGTCCAACATTGTGTGGCAAGGCAAAGCACCAGATTAAATGATGTTAAGAAATATTGTTTACATGTTTTTTTCGTTTGAATGTTGTCTGTTGTCTATTTTTTCATTATATTGATTATTTTGCACACCCCACCTGTCTGCTTGATCAGTAGTGTTGTGGATATTTCTGTTTGATTCTAAATTTGTTGCATTACTGGTAGAAGGCTTTTCTTAAAGTAGTGGATCTAAATTAGTTTCCCCCAGTAATGGTAGTTTGTGTTCTGTATTTCTAACTGTTTATTTATATAATTGATTCTTGTCCCTTTCCATGTATTGCGAGCCAAAGGTGGTGTTGGCTCGGCCGTCCTGTTGGAGGTACTCCTCCCTTTGTGTGCAGTGTGTTTTTAGTGTGGGACCCACGTTTGCTTGGGTGACTTTCTTGTGGTGAACCTACCTCCTACACTATTAAGCCTTAGTCCTTGAAGTCGACTTTAGCATTTGAATTTCAAATACTGAACTGATCTGATTAGCTTTTTTTTGTAAATGATAAATGGACTGTACTTATATGGCGCTTCTCTAGTCTGCTTTACCACTCAAAGCACTTTTACAAAACAAGTCAGCATTCACCCATTCATACAAGGAGGATAGAGGCTGCCATGCAAGGCGCCACAGTATCTTGCCTAAGGACAGTTCAACAACTGGACTGCAGTGGACGGGGATCGAACCGACTGTCAATTAAGTGGACAACCAATCTGGCAACTGAGCCACCACCATAATTTGGGATTAATATCAAATAAACTTGACTGTTATTAAATGGAACACTGTCTCATACTTCACAGTATAACATGTCTGTTTACCCTTTTGGTTAATGGTATTGAGGTCAATTGAATAATAATATCTGAGTGAAATTCTCAGGGTTGGGTTGTCGGTTCAATTTCACTAATATATTTAACTTAACCTAATAGATTATTCTATCCAACAAATCTGATCATTCCATTATTATCATTCAGTACTGCAACCATCTTGGCTGGTGTCTATCCTTGTTGCCGTTAACAGATAATATACCAGATACACATGCATGCTAAAGAATAAGAAATATTAAAGAATATATTTCTGTAATGATTTTTGTGAAGCTGTACTTTAAGTATTAGGGATGGATATTTCAAGGGGAAGATACTGTCAAATAGTATCGTTGAATCGTTTGAATGTTCTTAGACTTCTATTCTGAACTCTCTGATGGCTTCAGCAGGTCTCTGCTGTTTATACGGCCACACGCCAGGCGCTGGTGGTTAGTGAGTGCTCTTCTACAAGCTTCAGACATAAACACAATCGGCTGTTTATTGTACCCACAGTACTTCCGGGGGCCAGTAATAATGAAGGAAAACATAAAGTATGACAAAGTACTAACCATTCATACCAATCTTTTTTTTAATATAATAAAACTATTATTTAAATAAATATTTCTAAAATCATTTCACATCCCTATTAAGTAGTTACTGAAAAGCTGTTTCAAGTTTGCTCTTTGAGGACAGTCTATGCACAGCAGCTGACATCAAAAATGTTTGGTTAATTGAAAAGTTTAGCAGCTATCGTTTCCTGTGTTTAGTACTTTAGTACAGACTATCCTAAAGTTTTCGTTACATGTGTTTCATTACTGGTGTTCAACCAGACCATAGTGACCTGCAAACTATTTATTTTTCTATGTTTTTCCAGAAAAAAAGCACTGACTAACCAAAATAACTGTTTTAGTAATTGTTTCCATGGCATTCAAATCCACAAGTCAAAGCCAGAAACCTTGTGTTGTTATGAACTCGGACCTGAGTTCTGAACATTAAATAAAGATTTTAGAAAATAGGCTTATTACCACCAGGACAAAATATTTAAGAATTTTGTCCAAAAAAGATCTGGAAAAATGTGTTGCATCTGTTAGTAGCAGGCTTGATTACAGGTATTACAATGGTGTTCGTGGATCTCTATAAAAAAATTATTCAGACAGCTGCAGCTCGTCCATAATGCAACTCCAGAGTCTTCAACAACACTTCACCAAACCTTTTTTTTATTTTTTTATAAAGCGTTTAAAAGATTCCCTGTGTGTCAAAGAATGTTTACAAAGCTCTTAATAGTCTAGGTCCCAATACAAATCTGACCTTCTTGGCACCTCAGGTCACCTGGGACTGGTTTCCTCCATGTTCCAAGGATGACAACCAAGCATGGTGAAGCATGTTTGGCTTGTCATCTCTGGAACAAACTCTCAGAATACTTTATACTTTAATTTAATACTAAGTATTAAATCGCTTTTAAATCAGGACTTAAACCATTACTGGCTTTTATCAAAGAAGATTCTTAACCTTCTTTGAGTCATTTTACATGCTTTTTTTCTCTTTGTATTTTAATGCTTTTTTTTTTACATACATTTCTTGAATTGTTAAATTTTATTTTGCTTACTTTTGTTTTACTTGTCATTCAATTTTGTTTTAATGTCATATTTTGATGTTTTTTATTTTTCTGTAAAGCACTTTGAATTGCCTAGCGCCTGAATGGTGCTATATGAATAAAATCAGGTATCTCACAGAACCTGAACGCATGTAACTTGGCCGGGTCTTAAGACTAAGAGCTGTCTGTACTACGGCCAGGTCGCTCCTTTTACCCTCTTTTATCTTTCGCATCAAGTAGAAGTTGAAACTCGCCAGTATTGGGAAATTTGTGAAACCACCATCGCTCTCTAGGAAATTGTCTGACGGCACCATCTGGACTGAAAGGTCTCATACTGATACAAAATAATAAATATATTGTAATCTAGTCAGTGCGCGGGAATTCCTTTTTTGCATGTAACTCAGTTGGGAATCGGCACCATCCATTTAATCGAAAAATCCTCATTCATGTGCGTAATGAAACTATCCCTGTAGTTCTACACCTTCATGTTAACCATCAAGAAATTATCAGTTCATAGACTGTCCTAGCACTCGTACAGTACTTGGATTTCCCTAGTTGAAATAACATAACCCAAAGATTCCCTGTAATTCTGGATCAGTCGTTACATGGAGTATCTTTTGTCGCGCTAACGGTCTTCAATCCACTTTAACCTCCTGACTGCTCTGATGTTTTATCCCAGTATCATAGCTGGAGGTCAAGCCAGCAGCTGGCTGTACAACGTCTCACACCCCAACCATTAAGCGATGAATCAGAATCAGAATCAGCTTTATTGGCCATATATATGCATACAAGGAATTTGACTCCAGTTACGTGAGATCTCACAGTACAAACTTCATATAAAATAATTTTCAATTAAATTGACAAGTCCATAAACAAATATACAAGCTATAAACAAATCGAAATGTTCTCGTGTAAAGGCTATATACATTTAAATATATATGTATTAATATTTGTATATATAAATATATATGACGATGTCAGAAAAGATGTCAGAGTCAGATGTCAGATGTCAGAGTAATGACAGTTGGAGGTAGTTATTGTCAAATGGGGTGAAACAGGTTATTTTACAACACTGAAACTGATTTGTTTGTTCATCAGGTTGATGGCCTGTGGGCAGAAACTGTTCTTGTGTCTGCTAATTTTGGCGAACAGTGTTCTGTAGCGCCTGCCAGAGGGGAATAGTTCAAACAGGTTGTGCCCGGGGTGTGATGGGTCAGCGGTGATCTTTCCTGCCCGTTTCCTGACTCTGGAAGAGTATAAGTCCTGGATGGAAGGCAGGTTGGAGCCGATGATTTTTTCTGCAGATCTAATTGTCTGTTGTAGTCTGTTCCTGTCCTGTTTGGTAGCAGATCCAAACCAAACAGTGATGAATGTGCATTAAACAGACTGGATTATTGCAGGAGAAAACTGGATCAGCAGCACCTGAGGCAGTTTGAGCTTCCTAAGATGGGCTAGGAAGTACATCCTCTGCTGGGCCTTTTTGATTATTGTGTTGTTCCTCCTTAAGTCCACTCTCATCTCTACAGTTTTGAGAAGGTTGTTGTGACCACACCAAACAGCCAGCCATTTACCCTCCCATCTGTATGCAGACTCATCGCCGTCCTGGATGAGTCCTAGTCGATGGCCGTTGTGTCGTCTGCAAACTTCAGGAGTTTGACAGATGGGTCATCACAAATGCAGTCATTCGTGTAGAGGGAGAAGAGTAGAGTTGACAGCACACTTCTTTGCTGCTCTGATCACCCTGGTTATTGTGTTTCTGGCCCGCTTGTAAAAGACTCTGTCACCACTCCTGTAAGCTTCCTCCTTGGTCTGATGACGCTGCCTGAGTTTGGCAGTAAACCAGGGTTTATTGTTATTGTGCTTGCAGAAGGTTTTTGTTGGCACACACATGTCCTCCCAAAAACTGATGGAAGCTGTCACAGTGTCAGTCAACTCATCCAGGTCTGAAGCAGCATCCTAAAATACACTCCAAACAGTGCAGTCAAAGCAGGCCTGTGGCTCCAGTTTTCACCTTTATTGTGGTGTAGCAGTGGTCCAACATGTAAGTGTTCCTGGTGGGACGCGTGATGGTGGTGTCTATATATTCGCAGTTCGTGGCTGAGCTTTGCTCTGTTACAGTCCCGAAGAATGATGAGTAGAGACTTTGGTAGACTCTGGTATGCGAGGTGTTGTAATGCCTCATTAATGCATCCCGTCAGGATGCATTAATGAGTGAATCTGGGATGTAAACTACAGCCAGTATGAAGGAGGAAAACTCTTGCAGACATTAAAAGGGCTCGCAGTTGCTGAATAAAGTTTCTAAATGAGGACTGTATGATTTCTTCAGCACGGTGAAATCCGTGCACCAACCTTCATTAATATAGAAGCAGACACCGCCTCGTCTTCCCCTAGAGCTCTGTTACGCGGTCCGCTAGGAGCAGCTGGAAGCCAGGCAGGTGAAGCGCGTTGTCCGGGATTTGCTCTGTGAGCCAGGTTTCAGTGAAGCACAGGGCGGCGGATCTGTAAAACTCCGAGTTGTTTGAATTGAGCAGCAGCAGTTCATCCATCTTATTTGCCAGAGAATGGACATTTGCAAGGTGAATTGGGGGCAGCGCCGTTCGGAATCCCTGCTGACGCAGTTTAATGAGCGCAACGGCTCGCTTCCCCCTCCGACGTTTCCAGTAGGTCCCACAGAGAGCTGCTTCTCCTCCAACTAGAAGTTGACCCAGGTTAACCAGTTGTTCGAGGAATTGTGAAAAAAGTATTCCCAGTTGATTGGCAGATATTTAAAAGTTTCTCTCTGGAGTATGTGATCACAGTGGGATCGCTGTAAAAAAGTTTAATTATTTTTTCACTCATCAGAAAATAACTTTGTGAGAATCATGAATTCTTGTTGGTCAAACTGACCTTGGAGGAATAACTTCATTGGGTGGAGGGTGCCACACTTCCTTTGATCATTTGGAGTGGCCATCAGAACCTCAGTTATACCCAATCAGCAAAGTACCTGAACCACTGCAGCTGTTGACATCAGTATCCCCAAACCCTGTTTATTTCAAATTTTTAATTTATGTTTAATTTATGAATGGAATGATCTGGTTTGTCTTTGTAGATTATCATTCATCCAGGTAGTCATAACCCATGTGTGTTGAACCCGAAGTAATGGGACTTCTGTTTTTGCTTGAATTTGTTTCACCTCTCATCCAAGAGGCTTCTTCTTAACTGAGCCTGTTTCCTGTTGAAACATCTTCAAGCCAAAACAGAAGTCTAGTTCCTTTGAATTCAACACACATGGAATAATATGGTTTGAAAACATCATTTGTTTATAGCCATTTAAAAATGGATGTTCCCTTGACCTTGAGAGGAGGCCATCAGGTGGGATCCCCGTGTTATTACGGGTGACATAACTGTCCCCTTAACTGTCCCAACCCCCCCTCTTACCTAGTAAGTAGCTGACTGGCATTAACCCAGTTGGTTTGAATCCAAAGCAACTGGAATTTATTTTTGGCTTGAAGACATTTCAAGTCCAGTTGCTTTGGATTCAACCAACATGCATAACCATAACCATTACTTGGATGAATGAAAATGGATGCAGACGGACAGAGAAAGTCAAAAGGTGCAGCGGGTTGTTGTGTTTTCTAGATGAACAAATCCTCAAAGTACTAAAATGTCCAGTAAATGGATTACCTTCTGAACTCACAGTCCTCCTATCTCTAGCTGGACAGCCAAAAACCCTTTCTCAATATGCATGAGCAACTAGACCCTGAAAGCCCTAGATTGGTAGTTTATACGTCCACAGGGTTGTGGTGCCATGAAACTATAGCAAAATCAATTTGGTGTGAAAAACAACCAGTGTGAGAGACATTTGGATACAGAGTCCTTCAAATGGATTTTTACTAAACTGAGACATATTGGTAAAACATGATTGAGGAATTTTTTTTCAGACAGAGATGGATAATCAATGAATTTGAATAGATGATGACTACAGTGTTGTCATCATTGACAAAGTTCAGAGAGTTGATTGAAGGCAGCTGATAAACACACTTGTTGCTGACTCAAAGGTCCAATGGATTGAAATGTAACTGAGGGTTTCTCAGTTACATTTCAATCCATTGGAGCTTTGAGTCAGAGTCCTGCAGGGAGTAACGCAAAGACAGTCTGAAAAGAACACCCAGTCTCTGTCTTGTCATACCTTCAACTGCATCACACATCCTTTCAGCTCTTAAATCTTAAATTACAGACAGGAAGAGAGGACCTTCTGCTCAAGTCAGACTTGATTATTTAGACTAGATTTCTCTGTAATCACCTATTAAAATATTGGAATTAAAGGTCATGAAATCAGTCCAAAATGAACACCTAAATACATACAGATTATGGATTCCCTGTAGGTGTTCTAACCTCCCCCGAAGTCTAAAAACGTGCAGTGTCGGCTCCTCCAAATTGCCCTTTGATTTGAATGGGAAGGTGTTGTCCCTGTTAAGAAGATGAGATAAGGTAAGATAAACCTTTATTAGTCCAACAGTGGGGAAATTGCAGGGTTACAGCAGCAAAGAGCACATAGATCTATATAACAGAATAAAAATGCAAATATGAATATTAATCTATACTAGGGTGTTACACCATAATATAAATATTACACTATACAGAAAATATTACATTATAAAATAAATATAACATTATACAGGAAATATTAAACCACAATATAAATATTACACTATACAGGAAATATTAAACAATAATATAAATATTACACTATACAAGAAATACTACATGATAGTATAATATAACACTATACAGGGGAATGTGTCTGCGGAAGTCCACCACCAGTTCCTTGGTTTTCCCCGCATTGATCTGGAGGTGGTTCCACACACAAAGTCCTGTGTCAGTCCTCTGTACTCCTTGTCGTCCCCGACTGTGATGAGACCGGCGATTGTAGAGTCATCAGAGAACTTCTTTATGTGACACGTGGGTGAGTTGTATGAGAAGTCTGCAGTGTAGAGGGTTAAGAGGTACCGAGCCAGTACAGAAGTTACCACCCAAACAAAACCCAGCCTTCATCTCTGAGATGTACAACCTTTTGTCGACATTTTACACAACCTCTGCCAATATTTTAGTACTTGGAGATATGAACATTCATGTCGACTCC
>VRLP01005086.1:0-40827 GCA_009660295.1 Lophius piscatorius | reverse complement strand
TTAGGTAGGGGTGTGCGTTACCATGGATACACTGGTGAGTGAGGAGAGAGATCTTATAATCAATCCTGGTGGAGATGGGAAGCCAATGAAGGGAATGAAGAACGGGGGTGATGTGTTCGTGTTTACACTCTCTCATCAGGATCATCTTGTCTGCTGAAACCTCTTAAAAAACAGAGGTGCCGGCGTAAACAGACATGTAGGTGTCTAGGGTGATGTAGACATTAGGGCTCATTTATTTTGCAAAGACAATAGGAGATAAGCTAACTATGTTTAGAGATTAGTGTGTCAAATTATTAGCCAGCTCCATGTTGACTGCTAAAAACCTTTCTTTTTTTGGCCTTGCTGCTAAGTTGCTACCAGCCACAAACTGCCCTTCCTACTTTATGACCTCTTGTTTTTTATTATCCACGCGATGCGCCGTGTTTCCATGGCGACTCCGATTCTCTGCAGCCACTTTGACGCTGACATCAGCCGAAAGCCAGATGGAGGCTGGGTGTCAACTGCCGTTAATCCCGAAAGAAGAACAGACACCACTGGGACATCAAAGCCAGTTCTGGCGACAAATACTTAAAAAGCTAATATCGCAAACAGAGACATCAAAGCCATTGCTTACGATAAAACCTTCCAAGCCAGTGCTGACAACCACGAGACAATGCAACAAGGCCAACTCTGCGAAGAAATGGATGAAAGCAGGTTGTAGCCGTGTGGCTCATCTTGTTTTGGAGAGAATAAAATGAATCATCCGGCAGGAACAGTCGACATGGCGACCACAGCTGACCTGCTTCTAGAGTGTTGGGTTGTTAAGGGCGGTGAAGGCTGGGTCACCCCTGATGACCTCTTCTCCAGGCCAAGGCTAATCGGTTTTAAAGGGTCGTAACATAGCTTGGCTGACGTATTCAACACAGAAACACAACACGGCCAAGGGGTAGGTGAAAAACCTTCCTATTCATGTAGACGTTTAAACATCCAGATGGTCCGTACGAGCATCAGCTCACACTTGTAGTTCTGGTCCCGTCCACCTCTCTGGGCTCTCTCTTGTTTTTGCTCTGTTTTGCTACTTGGGGAAAAAAAAAAATCTTTCCTTTTTAGTGGCTAATCGGTGGGAAAGTAGCTCACAATGAGGTTTCAGAACTCTAATTTGAACCATTGGCTGTGTGAAGCTGGACCTGGCGCTGATGAGGGCTGGAACAGGGAACGTAACAGTAAATTCTGGGGCCGTAAAACCAAATCTTAGTGGATTTGCTCCTACAAGCAGCACCTTCACATAACACATTCTAATTACACCCCTCATTAAACGGCCTTACTCCACTCCTGGTGACATTTAAAGCAGTGAAACCGGCGTCTTATTCTAAAGTGGCTCATTAATGACTTCTTTCTTCTGATTTCTGGCAGGTTGACGCTCTTCTCTGCACTTGCACCGATTCTCTCGTATCTGTTTCACTGACGTCTGCTGCCAATTTGTCCATCTTTGAACCGGGTGACTGAGTTATCCAGGATCGGCGTCTGCATCGGTCCCAGTGAGATTAAAGAAGAGGGGCTGAAGTAAGAGGCGGTGGGCGTCGGCGGCGGGTCGACACATGTTTGGACCGGTGTCACCTCTTAATGTAATTTGGCACATGCTGCTATGTGCTTCTTCTGGTGTCGGGTTTCTTTTAAGTGGCTAATGCATGCGGTGGGTGAGCACCCACGGGGGACAAGAGAGGTCAGTGTTTTGGGTGGAACGTGCGGAGAAGGTGTGGGGGATCTTCCTGTCATTCAGCGCTCATTCCTCTGAGCCCGCCGACCTCTGACCCTCCGCGAAGACAAACCAACAGCTTCATGGACCGAGCAGGGCAGCAGGCTGTGGAAGAAAAGGGCTCGTCTTCAAACACGGCGGGGAATGTGACCCAGCAGAGGACAGAAACATTTTAACTTCGTTACAACACAAAATAAATATTCTCTTTATGATTTGATTGTTGACGCTTCTAAAGATCATATTTTATTTGACCCTCATACCGGCCTCCACCATGTGGCTTTTGTCCTCCCGGGTCAGAATGGACCGTTTTGGTTTGACCTTTTTTTTAATAAGACGTTAAGATTTCAGATGTTCAAATTCTGTGTTGCATCTTCTTAACCAACGTCATTCCAACGCATGAGCTCAAATTTGATGTTTTTTTGAAAAATATTATTATATTTTGGTTATTAGACTTAATTTATTCGAAAGTGGGCTTTTGTTTTTGAGTAGAATAAGAAGAAACTGGACCATTTTGCAAGAAAAATGTAAATGTTTGCCTACCTGTATGGAACTGGACTGTTTCACTGTATGAACCTGGACCAAAACATTTAAGCTGGGCTTCAGCTGAATCACCAGAGAGTGTGTCAGACTTTCATCCGGTACGTCAGAGGTAACGCTAGTTTTGTCAGCTATTTTCTGAATCCTGTGTGTTTAGATTTGATTAAATAAAAGTGTGTAAAATCTCGTCATCTGGTAAAAATGAGATTGTTGACAATTTTTTGTCATAGTTTCCTTTTCCCCGTTTGACACTACAAAGTACCTCGTCATCCCTTTTCTACCAAGTCGGTTCCTGCGATGGTTCGGAACCTGCGTCTAAATTGGAACTAGTTCTTTGTGTTTGCAGAACCTGAGATTTGATTCTTGTCCATCAAACTGTGCTGCTCTAGAGAAAAGAACCAATGAAGTGTGTCTGGAGGCGGGATTATCGTGATCAACCAGAACTCTAAGACGACCATTTTTACAAAACACAGACAATGTAGTGTAGCGTAGATGAAAACAACTGGACTACAACGATGGACGTTACGACTGAAGGCTTGTTCACGCTCAGCCTTAAAGATGGATACCAGGGCAACGGTGCAGTACCACCGGAAATCATAGGGGGGCAATGTTTCCATAATTCAAGCTGAACACAATAAACGTCTGTGGACTTCGACAAAGAAGTAAAAATCCAAGTGAAAAGCTTTTCTGTGAGTGTGATGATGTATTTAATGACCCCACAGGCCGCCGTCCAGAACCTCTTTGCCTCCCATTCATTGCCTCTGTGGCTCGTTGACCCGGCTCCTGGTGTTTTTGTGATATAATCACATGGCTCTAGTGTCTCAGTGATGTAATGATGTGTCTCGAGTGCCTCGGTGATATAATGAGATGTTTCTAGTGTCAGGCCAGTGGAAAACCAAACCAGTTCCTCTTGCTGGACCAGCTAAGATCTGGCTCTGTCACCAACCCTGAACCAGCACCCAATGGTCCGCTCTGGTGGTTTCTGTGCCCAGAAACGTTTGGCTTCAGTCTTTTTCGGAGGTGAAGAATCCACGTCACCCTGACAGGCGGTTCACATTAGTCACTCAAGGAAGGTCAAAGTGGAAAAAACCGAGCTGTAAACTTCACACTGCCAAGTATTGGTCACATGAGGCAGATGATGGCGACCGCTCTCTGCTCCAAACTTTCCATCTCATTTATTCCTCCCTTCTCTTATGAGTGCAGATGTAGTGGGAACCTTCAATCAGCCTCATGATGACACAACCTCTCCATTTTCATGCTGCTGATTCACTGCCCAATGGGCCACCACACACAAACACACACACACACACACACACTCACTCATACACATACACACTCCTACACATGCACACAGAAACACACATACATACACACAAATCACACACTCACAAGCAAGCACACACACATGCACACACACATCCACACACTTACACACACACACATACACACAGGAACACACACACATTCATACACATGCACACACACACTCATACACATGCACACACAAACACACATACATACACACAAACGCACACACTCACACACATACACACAAAAACACACACATGCACACACATATCCACACACTTACACACACACACACACACATACACGCACACAAGCAAGCATACACAGATACACGCACACAGACAGACACACACATACACACATGCTCACATGCACACACATGAACACACACATGCACACGCACGTATGCACACAGACACACACGCACACTCATACACACACACACGCACACGCACACATGCACTCTTTGCCCAGCTGGCAGACATCTGTTGATAATCATTGCCCAGTCTCTGCAAAGAACTTGTGATATTTAATATTTCCTCACCACTTGAACAAATAAGCTCTAATAACTACAAGGTACTTGACCACAGGAGTAGAAGAGATGTGCAGCGTGAAAGGAACTGTGTGCACTCGGTTTGATTCTGCCTTGTTAAACTTTCCATAGTATTTTACCCTCGGCATATATATCGCAAAAAAAACCTTTAAAAACCCACCACCCACCGGCCCGCATACACCGTCAAAACCACAAAAACTTAAACAGTGAACAAACATTATAAATCACTGCTTAAAAGAAGATATAAATAGTTATAAATACTCGCACATACTGTACACACACACACACACACACACGCACACACACACACACACACTCTGATGTGCTGTGGAGGTGTTACAGAGCTGCAGAGGATCGAGATGCTTTCACAAAACACTCATTAACTTCCTTTACAAAGCTGCCTTTATGACCTGCCAGACCCTTGGCTACTCTCCCTACTCTCACTCTCTCTCTGACACACACACACACACACACACACACACACACACACATACACACACACACACACACACACACACACACTATGTCATACACACGCACACAACTGTCAAAAACACACACACCCTCACACACAGACACACACACTCTGTCAAACACACACATACAAACAAAACTGTCAAACTCATACACACACACACGCACTCAGTCAAACACACACACACATACACATAAACGGTCAAACTCACACACTTGCAAACAACCCTAAGCACACACACAACCACAAACACACAGATACACACACTGACACAAATCCAACTCTCTGTAACACACACCACAATCTCACACGCACGTACACACACACGCAGCCAAACCTCAAACTCTCTCTGTCACACACACACACACCCACGCTCACACAAAAAAACACACACAAACACTTATAAACACACACACACACCACACTCTCTCTAACATACACCGCACACTCGCACACACACACAGACATGCGCAAACACGCAAACACACACACAAACACATATATGAACACACGCACACACCACAAACTCACACGCACATACACAGCTCACTCTCTCTATCACACACCATACGCCCACACACACACACACACACACATACACACACCAACACACCATACTCCCTCACACACACCACACACTCACACACAAACACAAACACCACACTCTCTCTAACACACATACTCATACACACATGCACACAAACGGTCAAACTCACACACACGTACACATTCCCTGTCAGCACACACACAAACACACACATACCCACACACTCTGTCAAACACACACACACACATACTCTGTCATACACGCACACAAACACACACACCACATTCTCTCCAACACATACCACACTCTCTCACACACACACACACCACACTCTCTCTAACACACAGCATACACTCACACACCCTCAAACACACACACACGCACACAAACCACACTCTCTGTAACTCAAACCACAATCTCACATGCACGCACACACACTCACACACTCACACACACACACACACACACACACCCTCGTATGTGCACACATGGATCGGTTCTCGCCCAATGAGAATGTACACAAACACAAAATCGGATCAAAGTTTAAAGTCCTCCAGCTACCTGGCCAACTTTAAAGGAGCAGTCTGTAAGATTACGGTGTATCTCTTGAATAAATTGAATATAAAATATAGATGTGTGTTTAATCAGCCGAAAAATAACCTTCTTTTAACGTTAGCTTCCAAAATACCCCTTCGAATCTCCAGACACTGAGGGCTTTTCATCTTTTAAGGATGAAGTTGCAGAAAGAAGAAACATTTCTACCCAAAAAACAAAAGGAAGAAGACGAGGAATAAGCTGCAGCAGGAGGAATCTCCTCACAGCGTCTCTCTCCGGCGTCCTGATGTTCTGAGACTGACTCTGAGTTAGCTTGGAAAGGTTTGGAGATGAAGATGGCTTGAGGTTTTACGGCACCATCTTCCTGTAGACGTGGACCAAAACTGGGACAAATAGAGGATCTTACTTGTAGTTTATCAAAAAACAAACAAAAAACAAAAACGGGCAAAGATGAGAAAACATGAAGACCTGACTCGTGAAACCACCGAGAGGTAAACTGGGGCCTTCAGCAGACATGGACTGCTCCGCTGACCGGCTCTGGCTCAGCTTTGGAAAATCTTCTGAGGTGAAGATGAATCCCTTAAAATTCTGAGAAAGGTTTAACAATTTGCAGATCTTCAAGTGGTGAAGTTCTCTGCCGTGAACGACTGCACCTTTCAAGGAAGCCCCCTTCATTCTCAATCATGATGAAGGGTATCACCTGTTACCTATGACCCCGTCTACCTGAGGAATGCTCTAATTAGGTATTCTTAATGGAGAACCAATAATTCCCACCTGAGTAAACTCTTGGGGGCAGTGGTGATCGAAAACTGCCTTTTAACAGGTAGAAACCACGAGCAGATCCCGGCTGAAGTTAGACGGCCTTCTGCCTTGAGGTAAAGAGAATTTGGAGAAAAAAAAACGCAGCAATTTCCTCCAGATTTGTAGCTTTTGAATCCACTTGAGGTGATATCATATTTAATTGTAATAGTTCATACTTTACTCAGTAGGGGGAGCTATATTTTAAGATAAACACTGTTTATCGTAAAGTTAATGCGGGGGATCGCTTGTACAACGCACAGCATTGGGGACTTTTTAGGGATATACACTTGCTAGCGGACAAGAAGGATTACGAAAAACTCAAGTGGAATAATATTGATAGCCATAATAAAAACATTACCCGGAGAAGTTTGATACAATCAGCACATTCTACTCCGGCAACGCCGTCACAAGTTTCTTTTTCTCAGTAATGAATTTAACACAAGGCACCGCTTCCTGCCTGACCTCGGTTCAAAGGCGGGAAACCTGCTCGGGTTTCATCAGTCGGGTGGACCAGCCGAGGGAACCCAGCCTGGATCACTTGCAGCAGATGAGTGGGGAGGTTTGGGGAAGAGGTCAGCCGCACGCCGGGGGACTCCCTGACAGCAGCCTCGCCAAGAGACCACCGAGGTGAACAGTGGACCAAATGACAGACCAAATTCTTTTTACTCAATCCCCACGGCGAAGAAACAGAGAGGCTGCTGGGTGAAGGAGGATACAGGTGGCATGTTTTACTGGAGTTGGTCCTGTTGGTCGGTGTGAAGGTGTGTGGAGACATCTTTATGCATTCCGCCATTTACATTCAATGCGCCCACTGTACTGAACGGGCCGAGCTGGACTCAGCGTGCTAAATATTGTATAAAGGCATGCCTGTTGAGGAAAAGTGCGCAAAGAAGTGGGGAAACAACCTCCATGATGGATGACAGAGAAATAAGTATCTGGGCCGGAGAGGTGGGGGCCCACGCTCATTCATCCCAAGAGGCTTTTCAGAACCGTCCTCGTGAAGTGAATAGGGTGATGAGGAGTTTAAGGGATGGACTAGAAGTGGCACTTTTGCCAACCTCAGCGCACCGCATGCATTTGCTCCATCCCCATGCTGTGGACCATCACATAATCAAGCCCTTCTCGCTGCCTCACACCAGAAAAGACACAAATCTGACCACCCCCCCTCTACACACACTCTCAATTACTGCCTTATAAAAAGACTTTTGGTCAGTTTTTGCATCTCTAAAAAGAGCATGCTGGTTTTCCCCCCACATAGTGCTCCATTCATCATAGGCTGGTGCAGGGAGACCTACTGCTCTTACATTTCCTGTAAATGGGGTGGCGGAGGTCCAAAAGGTTGGCATTAATTTTAAAAGAAAGTAACAAAAATGAATTATTTCCTGACAGCTCCTCCTTTCTTGCCAGCCAGTATTTGTGTAATCGGTTATGCTCCAGCATGGGGGTGTCTGCAAATGTCCTTGTTTGGTTACAAACCAATTTGTCACCTTTTATTCTCCCGGCTTCCTCTTAGGTCAAGAGGCCCCCGCGGCGCCCTAAATGCTCTCGACAAGCACGGTGGTGAATCTGGTGCCTGCGAGGCATAACTCTCCCTGTCAAAACAGAGAGGGGAACCATGATTCTTCGCCACGGAGTCCCACAGTCCTCGGCTCTAACAAGCCAAAAGACGTGAGGTCATTTTGCTCAGCGTTCATTCGTTTGCGTTTATTGACTGCATCGTCGGCGTAATTAACTTCACACGAGATGTTATTTCAAACACGGGATTAGCTGCATGCATGTTCAGATTACAGTGGTGTGAAAAAGTATAGGACCCCCCCCCCCCCTCCTTCCTCCTGGTTATTGTTATTTTCTGTTTATCTCTCACTAACAATCTTCAAACTACATTGATCTTAAAACAAAATACAAGTTGTAAATGATAATAGTGTTTATTATTAACACCATCTGGGCGGGTGTGAAAAGTATTTCCCCCCCTTAGAAGTTAAATGTGAAATACCACCAAACAGCATTAAAAACTGGATCCAGCTGGACTAGACCCAATCCAATAAACCATCTCCAGAACCAGGAAGTTTCTCACCAGAAGCAAGAAGTTTCTCTCCAGTAGGTCACTGTGCCCAAAATCAAAAGAAATTCCAGAATGTGATCGAAATCCGTCACCATTAAGGGGGATGGATTGCTGTTTCCAAGGTTCTGGGACTCCACAGATCCACTGTGAGCCACATTACCTACAAGAGATAAAATACGATGTACCTTTATCAGTCCCGCGACGGGGACATTTCCAGCGTTACAGTGGAGGAGGCGGTGGAATGTTGTAGATATGATCTGCTGCTTCAGGACCAGGACCACTCGCCATCATTGCAATGAAGTATGTCTTTGAATGGATGGAAATGGAAAAAAGTTCTGGAGTATTCCAGTCAAAATCTGGACCTGAACTCCACGGAGATGCTGTGGTGGGACCTGAGAAGATCAGTTCTTGCTCAAAAACCCACCAATGTGGCCTCACTAAAGCCGTTCCGCAGAGAAGAGTGGGCTTATATCCCCCCACAGTGATGTCAGACACTCGTCTCCAGTTATCTGGAGGGTTTGGTTGCAGTTGTTGATGCTAAACATGGAACAAGTTACCTATTAAGATCAGAGGGTGTGTAACCTTCTTTCATTTATTTAGGTATTTGTCTTAACATGTGACATCATCACTTTTCTAAATACTATTTTGTGTTTGTCCCAGGCTGTCAAATGTAAAACCTAGCTTGGATCTTTCACAGTTTGCTGAGAAACAGAAACAGAACAGAAATAGGAGAAACCGAGGAAGGGGTCCAGTACTTTTTCACAGCGCTGTAGCCGAGCTGAAGGTGCTAAACCCTCAGGATAAAGTTATCTCATTATCGCCACCGGGCAACTCGGTTTTGAAGGAATTTGACGTTGAACTTAAAAACGAAAACTTGGAAACGCTCCTTCCCTTTGCTTGACCACTTTTTGAAAGTGGGCCGTTGTCCAGCAGCTACATGTAGTCACTTCACGGTTTGTGTTACAGTACATATTGACATGTGCAGGTAATGTTTTGAAATGACGATCCATCATATGTTTTGACAGGACAAACGTGAACCTCGTCCAGTATTTTTGCGAGTCGAATGAAAACACCATCCGACGGTCATTTACAGTAATGTTTTCTTCCAGTGTTTATCGGTGAATGTGCGCACTGTGGACGTGAAAATTAACTTAAAAAAGAGGGGAAAAAAAGACTAAAAAGGGAGCTTTTCATGGAAAGAAATGCACCCAGCTGTGAGCTGGACTAGACAGCTGGGATGTATAAATAAACCCGTATCTCAGGCCAGCGTTTCAACAAACCGTCGGCTAAAAGAGAGATTTTATTTCAAGTCAGAGCTTCCTGGTAGATTTGGAGATACGAGAGTTCATGATAATAAGAAGTGATGGCTCTTAAAACCACTTTAAGTTTGATTTGATGTTGGTGTTTATCAAGTGACCTACACCTGCTGAGTGTCAACTGGCCACCATAAATAGTTTAAGTGTATCTGTCAAATTATATATCATTTATAAAAGGTTCATGGGTTGTGTTTATATTAGACGGAATGACTCTCCTGTTGTGTTTGTTGTTGTTGTTGTGGTTGTTTTCTTTGGCTTTAAAGGTGCAGTGTGTAAAATTTAGACTCATCAGGAAGTAAAGTTCCGGGTTTTAACCTACATTGTGCCTCAGCTCACCCCTCCCTATTTAAGCACTGTGCTGGAATCTACGGTGGCCTTTAAGTGTCAAAAAGATGCCTAGATGAAAAGTCTACCATGTGATGAGGTTCCTTTCGATGACTGTTTATCAAATGGATTATTCCTCGGGGTATATTGAGGTACTACAGGGGTTAAACCCTGTAGTTAGTTTTTTTAAATAATAAGATTTTTTTTTATCTCATGGCGTTGCGTGATTACATTCAGGGTCATTGTAAAGCTGCAGGTGGACGCGCCAGGTATCTGCTCTTGCGAATGCTGCGTAGCGTTAAGGCTGCAAAGTCGGCGCCATTCAAAACAATGTCTGTGATTCCAGCAGACGCGCCGCTGTGCTTCCCAGCATCGGCTCGACGTTCCGCCAAAATTCCGCACCTGCTCTATTTTTGGATGGAAGGCACGTCGATTTCAACAGAGCAGATCGAACCCGACACGGAGTCAGACACCGAAATAAAACTTTACTAAATATTATCATTATCGTTTTTTTTTTTACTCCGGTTTGCGTACATCAACATTACGTCAGAGGTTACGTCAGGTTATAAAGTCAGAGGTGGGTCAAAGGGTCAACAAGACACTATGGATGAGGAGAAATGAATTAACTGTATTAACTTTAACTGTACAATTAATAAAGTAGCTGCTTTTTTCCCCGTCTGTATCTCTCTCTCTCTCTCTCTCTCTCTCTATTTTCAAACCCAACCGCTAATGGCAGTAGGCTGTCAAACCTGAGTCTTGGTTCTGCTCGAGGTTTCTGCCCATTAAAAGACAGTTTTTTCTCACCACCGTCGGCAAGTGGTTGCTCACGGAGGAATTTGTTGGGTCCTGTAGATAATTATATAAAGAGTTTGGTCTAGACCTGATCTTTCTGGAAAACACCTTGATACAACTGTTGTCGTGAATTGACGCTGTATAAATAAAGATTGATTGATTGATTGACTGTAGACCACAAAGTAGTAACAAATCAATTAAACCTGTTAAAAAGAACAACAATCAAAATATAGCAAATCAACAAAGCAGGCGCCTGATGTGGACTGAAATGCCCCCGGCGCGGCCGTGACGTCATCGGGACATGACCGCAACATTCCCGTTGGAATCGCGCAGTAACACGGAAGATGCAATTTTGCAATATTTGCATCGTTTTCTGATAGACTTTTGCATCACGGCATCACGTGAGATCCTTTCAGCTTCTGGAAGGCTCTCACCCGTCCCCCTCTGAAGATATAATGGGCTTTTTAAAATTCTTATTTTCAGCAGGTTAAATCTGATCATACCTTAAAAACCTGTTCGTGAACATCCTCTTCCATTCATTCAAAGAATCCCCTCAATTCTACAGACTGTACCTTTAAACCAGCGGGGGAAAAAACCCTCTCCACTTCTGCAGTTATTACTTTTGATTTACGCAGCTGCGTCAGACAAACTCATTTCAATAAATAGCAGCTGCTTCTCCTGCCCTCAAATTATTCACCCCCGCATTTACACATTCGTACAAAAAGTTCAGGCGGCCAAGATAAGCTGAAATCAAAGGTTTTTTTTTTTATTGGCGAATTGAAATAAATACCTTGACTTTTGACCATCACACGCATTAAGGTGTTTTCTTTCTCAGCGCAGTCAATCATGTGCTTTGACATACACAAACAGAGCGGGACACTTAGCAAAGAAAACCTCATTTATAACACGCTTCAGTGCATATATTACACTGGTGGATGTTGTGAGACTGTTTCAAGAGGCACTTGAGGCGATGTTTGCTTTAATTAATGAAATGGAAATGGCTATTAAAATTAACACTTCAATTATCTTTGGAATCGGAGCCCAAACTCATGGGGGTGAGGTTCGACTGCTTAAGAGTGGGGTTGTGTCTCCGGTATGGGGAAGGAGGGAGCCGACAGGCTGGTGAAGAAACGCTCCACTAACATGAAAGGGTGTTAAGAACATTAACCTTCATGGTGGGGCGACTTTTTCGCTGGTTTACTTTACGCCGCCTGCCTTTCGGAGAGTGACAGAACACAGGTTTCCGCTTCCATTCACACACTGAGAGCCGGTCGTGGATGCTGCATACGACATGAAACATTTGTGTGGGAATATCATCACGGTTCGAATGTATTGGCAGTGGCAACGGGGCATAAGGGCTTCCCTATTTGTGGCGCAAGATGAGAGGGTGTGTCTTTGACTGGCGCCAGAGGCTCTGTGAAGCATGAGCTGGGTTCGTGCAGACAGTGGCCATGTTTGAATAATGCTCTCAGTGTCAGAGACAATGAGAAGTGGTTGATTCCAGCGATGTGTGGAGAGGGAGAGGGAGTAATCATCGTCAGGACGTCAAAGATCTTGGCACAGCTTTGGTTGGCGCTCCAGACGCAAAACTGGAAGTTTAATCAACTAAGAAAGCAGATTTTCTCAATGACTTAATACAGTTTGGAGCTACGCTGCCATTTTCGGTTACCGGTTTGCTTAAATGGTTGCTTAGGCCTCCTATGACCACCAGGGGGCTACTAAGAGTATTTGAGATGTCGCATAGAATACCTCTTAGGGCACCAACTGAGTTACAGAAGCATCAAATGTGTCTCCAAAGGGACTCAAGATGAGAGACTGACAGGACAGAAACAAAGGTTACAGCGAGGACAAGAAAACTGGACCAGGACCAGGACCAGGACCAGGACCAGGGAGGCTCAGGATGCACTGAAGCAGGTCCATCACCGGACAAGGAGTGATCCATGTGAACCAAATAGATATGTAGGCTGGTAAAACAGAGGAAACCTCTGGATTGGATTTGTAGCTAGGTCCTAGAGAGCTTTCCGTGCTTATTGCCAAGAAGAACAAACCCAAGACCTAGAAGCCATCTCAGAGGAAAGACTGTATGAAAGCACGTCATAACTTAATGTAGCATCTTGTTTGTTTTGGGAATGGACCTGATATCACATCGGCTAGCGGTAACAGGATGTTAGCTGGTAGCCTGGGGGAAAGGGGCAATGTTTTGGCAAACCATCGCTAACCCACCAATTGGCGTGTGTTGGGAAGTTAGGGGTTTGATACAGGCCACGGCGCCATCCATTCTTATCTGTGCTGTGATTAGACCCGGGCCGCAGTCCGTGAATTTCCCCTTCCCCTTTCATTTGAGCCATGGTGAATCCTGACGGAGTGATAACATAGGCTTGGCTAGCCAGTCATCCTGGCAGCCGGTGTGTGTTTAGCACTTTCTCACCTTGTGCCGTTGTTGGTTTTGGTATCTGCTGGATATTTTGTTCGACCTTATGAGAATTTGCACTTAAAGCCTGGAACTTTTGAGATACCTGTGTTATTTTTGTAAGGAAGCTGAAGTTTTCTTTATTGTTTAAAAACCAGAGCCACAGAGTTCTATTTTTGCTATTTTTCCAGACAAATTGTAACAAGGTGTATCACCCTGTTTGTCATCGGAATTGACCTGATTCCATCGGACAGCAGGGACAGAACACCAGCCGGAGGAGAAGGTGAGGGATTTGTTCACCACCATCGGTGGATAAAAGCCAAAACACCTCGTTAAAGATTGAGACCCTGCTCTGATAACCTCCCCCCAGCCAAGGTTCCACTCCATTTTAACCTCAACCAGTGACAATAATTAAAATGGAGCTTAAACATGAATATCTTTCACATAATATTACCAGAAATTAAGAATTAAGAACAAACCAAGGACATCAAAGCCAGCACTTATGATGAAAACATCAAAACGATGGATTACAAAGGAAAGACATGAAAGATGACAAAAATGTCAGCGCTGACTTTTCAAAGTATGACCGGCAGAAACTTCTTTTTGGTATGCAGGGACCGGACACTAGCAGGAAACCTGGAGGGGAGGGCAATGATTTGGACGCCACTGTCAAACCGAGTGCTGGTAGCTGACTCTTTGAAGGTTTGGTGACCCCCTGACGACCTCCTCTCCGGGCCAGAACTACATCCATGCTGGATCGGAACATAACGTCTCTGATGTCTTCAAAACCCGAGGCTTTCTTCAAAATGTGTCACATTCGTATCTACTGTTCCTGGCAGGTAATTTTAATCAAGACAGATGTAAGACGGCGTTTGAACATCTTTGAACACGCAGACGTCGTCCGGAGTCGTATCAATCTGCAGAAATCCTGATGACTCATTACATGTGACAATCGATCCCGCGTGCTAAAGCCCCGCTGACGACCGCAGTCGTCCTCAGCCTGAAGACGGCGTATGATATTTATTAACCGCCATCATGTTTTCCATATGGCTGATTCCACATCAGGCGAGCCTCTTTTTGCCGTCGTATATCATTACAGTAACAAAGCAATCATCTTGATTTGCATCTGAGGAACAGTCACGGCAGATATAACAAAGCAGAACTGACAAAACATTCCGATTGTTCCCTAAAAAGGCCTCATTATCTCCTACATTAACCCTCGGATGGCGAGTGGGCCAAAAAAAGAGGAGGAAAGAAGGAAACAAAGGGCATTCCTCTCTTTTGGTTGTATATCGGAGAGGGAATTGAACTTTTCCCCACTCCATTCTGCGGTTATTTATCACCCTTGACGGTCCGGTCGAGCCCACAGGAAGTGAAGCGTAAGTGCAACAGGAAGAGGTGAAGGTGGACGGTCTGATCCCCAGCATGTAAATCAATCTTTTTTATGAGGAGCGGCCACCCTGGAAGATGAAGTACTCTTGTTGTGAGAGAAAACAGTTGAGCGGTACACATGTCATAACATTGACACCTAGGAGGGGGTCGGCTGGGATCCATCCTTTGGCCCTGGCTCCCATCTGCCCTCTTGGCCTCAAACGCCGACCCTGGAAACCCCTAAAAGACCGGTCCCCTTTTCTTCAACGCTCCCCCCCCCTCGCTTGAATCTGCTGCTTGTGACATCTTTAAGAGCCGTGCCCGGCTTCTGTCCAGCAAAACACTTTGTCAAACAATAAACACAGGGTCTAGGTGGTCCTGTCAGGACCCGCTGTCCAGCTACCGCAAGAATCTCTGCCTTCGCTCTCCATGGAAGTCCTTCCGCCCCGTGAGCCCGATTTTCAGAACCTTCTTCGACTGTTTGGCTACAAATGTCACAGCGCTAACGGCTGCTGAGATGACACACTAGCGTCATGTTAACCGGCTCGTTTCCAGAGTTCAGCCCGCGATATCACTGGTAACGTTTTACCGGTTGGGTTATGAGCAGGACGGAAAAACCCGAAGGACTACTAGTACTGTAAAAAATAATTTGTTCAAAAGTAACACACACAATTGAATGACGTATAATCGATTCTAAATTAAGAATTATTGATTGTAAAAATTTAAGTTGAAAATACTTATTTTAATTGTGTTTTTACAGTGTGCAATATTTGTCTTAAAACGCTGCAGCAGCAAAATAATGTCAGAATCATCCTTCAATAATAAACAATTTTTTTTTAACTCTTTTATATTACAGGTTTTCTTGTAAAAATGTAAAAATATTCTTTTTTCAAAAGATTTGAAACATTTCCAAAGTTGGAATTTCACTTCTTTTTTTTTTTTTTAAAGAAAATTGTTGTTAAACTTACAGGAGGACCTCAACTACTGACTTAAATTAAATGTATAATTAGAAGTAATAATAATAATTATGTACTAAGAGCTTCGGTCATTTTTTCTAGTTCATCAAAGTATTCTCTGTATATAGTGTAGCAGGTTCCAAGGGTGTCGTGGTAAAAGATGGTAAACTAAATCATCTATAGTAATACTAACACTGCTACTTATTGATACTACAACTACTGCTACAAATACTACCATAACTACAACTCCTACTACTACTACAATAACCACTACTATATACAACAACTACTACAGCTACTACTACTACTACTACTACTACTACTACTACTATATACAACTACAACGAATAATGCTAGTACTCCTACAACAACTACTACTACAACTACTACTACTACATTTACTACTACTACTACTACTACTACAACTACTACTACAACTACTACTACTACTACAAGAACCACTACTATATACTACAACCACTACAGCTACTACTACTAATACTAGTACAACTATGACTACTACAACAACCACTACTACTATGCACAACTACAACTAATAATGCTAGTACTCCTACAACAACTACTACTACTACTTCAACTACTACTACTACCACCACTACAACTAGTACAACAACCACTACTATATACAACACCTACTACAGCTACTACTACTACTACAACTACAACTACTGCTACTATGACCACTACAACAACCACTACTACTTTATCTAACTACAACTACTAATGCCAGTACTCCTACTACAACTACTACTACAACTACAACCATAACTACAACTCCTACTACTTCTATTACTACTATTACTACTACTACTGCTACTACTACTATTACTACTTCTTTAACTACTCCTACAACTATTATTACTACTACTACTTCAACTACTACTACTACACCACTACAACTAGTACAACAACCACTACTATATACAACACCTACTACAGCTACTACTACTACTACAACTACAACCATAACTACAACTCCTACTACTTCTATTACTACTATTACTACTACTACTGCTACTACTACTATTACTACTTCTATAACTACTTCTACAACTATTATTACTACTACTGCTTCTACAACTAATACTACTACTACTACTACTAATACCACTACTACTACTACTGAACTAATTTATGACTAATCATGATTTCATGCATGAAATAATGAGACGTATCAGGAATATTTTCTGTTAACCGATAAGAAGTCACAAGTTTAGTTTCTTCTGAATTGCTCATCACTTAACAAACGATAATTAAAGGTTCCTTTAAACTTCATACCTGCTTTCAGACCCGCGTCATAATTCAGCTTAAATTATTGCTGACGCAGCGGTTTATTCTCAGAGCCGTTTTTCCAATCAAGCCGCGTGACGGCCGCCATCGTTTTCATACATATCAAATAACTTTACACAGTACATAATTTGTATCGGACAGGTCCGACTTAAAGCGTTGATATGAATTAAAGAGTGGTTCTGTTTTTGTTTGTGTTGGTATCGGTGTATTTATACTGCTGTATTTGTGTTGGGCTCCATACCGCTCTGCAGCCACGTCAATAACATGCGTGTCGGCGGGAAGGGTGTTTGTGTGGAAACAGTTTGTCACATTTCATTACTTCACGCTGACCACTTTGCAAGGTGCTTACCCCGGTTCCATGTCCTCTCAGTGTGACTCTGTTGGTATCCTTAAACAAATACTGCTCGCACACTTTCACCAACCGACCTTTTTCGCTATACGCCGCTTGATGCCGTGCGATCGCGCGTCTTTGTTGTCGCCGGCGCTCGCCGCGGCGGCGGCGGGAGGATTTAGTGCTGTTGTGGCTGATCTAATTGCGGGAGCCCCAGAAGTATTTAGCAGGAAGCCGTGTGTTTACCTGCTGTGAGTAGGACAGGAGCCCGGGAGATGGCAGCTAGAATGGGGTTTATTTACATTCACACTCACTTACACTGCCCAGTGTCTGGCACTCCAGCCGGGGGGACACATTCCTGCAGAGAGACGTCACTGCCGCCGCCGCCGCACATAGGAACGCTTCAGCAGCCGCGGGGTCAGAGAATGACCAGGTCTGAGGCCGCGCTGGCCTGCGAACGCTCAGGCCGGCCTGTTTACTCGGAACTTTACTGTAAGTAAGGAGCTGGGGTCGGGTGTGAAGTCAGTCAAACGGGCGAACGCGCCGCCGTCTTTCAATTCAAGCCTCAGTTTCACGGCAGAGACTCGCAGAAATAAGTGTTCAGTTTATGAGTGTTTATGTCCTGTGTAAATAAAGCAATTAAAAAGCATTAATCCTGCACATTTGTTGGTATTTTTCTTAATGCTTTAATGTTTTTTTTCCTAATATTCAGAATATTTTTTTAAGACAGGTAAACTTTTAATTGAAAGTTATTTTTCATTTTTAGTCGCAGAAACCTCAAACAGAGGTTTCGATTTTCCTTGTATGTAGAAAGGAAAAAAAAAAGCTCCCTCTAGCGAGTCAATTATGAACTACTAAAGTACAATATGTTATAAATTTGGACTAAATCGAACCAACGGCTGGGAAGTTATTTAAAATAAAACGTATTGCTATAACTAATTATGGCTAGAAAAACTTTGCCGATGAAACTCCCTCTAGAGATGGAAATATTCAAGTTACCTTTCCCGCAATCAATCCAGTTCTTCCTCGCACTAAGGTCTATATTGGTGTAAATTTTGAAAAAGATCCATTAAACAGTTTTTGAGTTATGGTGTTAACACAAAGGATGTTTTTGCTGACACGGCGAATATGATTCTACAATATCCCAAATTTTGGGGGGACATAATAACATCAAAGGAGTTCACACACATATATCTTCGGGTCTCGTTCATGAGTGATGGGAAAATGAACCGCCAGGCAGGCATATATATATATATATATATATATAAAAAGAAAGATACCAGAGTTAAAGTTCTGGAAAAACTTTAATATCTGAGAGTTTTCACCAGCTGAAAGTATGAGGGGATATTTAGTTACATTGAATGAAATGAATTTCATGAGATAATAAGGTTAACGTTATTAAGTCGTGGCCACGAGATCATTTTTTTCTCTCTTCAATGTTGCCAGGGGGGCTCCGTAGTGAATAGTTGAAATAATAGTGGAATTGTAGGATTTTCTCCATTTGAATAAATGGTGAATTTTTGGCTGAAAAAATGCAGATTATATGTTAAATCATGAAAGAATAAAAGATGTACTGAAGAATGTACTAAAGGAGATGAACCGTTTCATACTTGAATGTTTTTTCTGGCTGAAAGTGAACATGCAAAATGTTATATAGTTGTAAATAGTGGAAATGTAAGAAGTTCTCCATAAGAATGAATGGAAAATTTATTTTTGGGAAAAAAAAAACATCAAATGCAGAAAAAAGGAAAAATTAAACCAAATCATCTCTTAAACGAACCCAAGATTTTTTTAAATTATTGCTCAATAGTTTTTCTTGCAAAAAAATTTTGGAATACGTCGTGAATTATTGCAAAGTAGTGAAAATGAGAGATTTTTTTCCACATGAATAATTGAAGAAAACTATAACAGGGAGAATGAAGAACTGGGTAACACTAGTGCTGATGCCGTTACTACAAACAAATCACACGTATCGTCTTCTGTGCGATGTTTTCTGTAGTAGAATATTCAAAATCGTCCTAGAAGAAGTGAAGTCAGACATTGGAGCAGTATTTTATTTTGAAGCCGCCGCTACGTTTGGAATGGATGTATATTTATTCTGCAGTGTTTAGTTTGGCATCTCTCTACCGATAATTTATGACACATCTGTTGTCAATCCGCCATCACTCTCCTCATAAAAGGAGCCCAAATCAGTACTTTATTCTTCATACGGCGAGAAGTGCTCGTTATGAGCCGGGCCTTGATTTGTGGCATCTATCGTTTTTCACAGTCGACTGGATATTTGGGTACGAATCAACGTCTCACGGCGAGCGGCTTAATTTATATGCTGTACTTGAGGACGTCTCCACAGCCAGCGCTGCGGCCGAGTGTGGGATACTCGCGGCACCGCAACGGAAACTCGTAGAAACTGCATTAATTGAGGAGAGGGAATTTAGAAAAAATGAAAAAAACAACAAAAAAACCTGTCGCATGTGAATTTTCTCCCCAACAGTAATTCAGCGTCATGAAATTCTAGACTTCCACCGTTCGGGGCAAAAAATAAAACGAGGCGGGTTCCAGCCAACGCAGAGACCACCAAAAAGAAAATAAAGCACTTCTGCTGTAGTTTTCTCATCAGTTTTAAGTCCCGTTATCCTGGTATGGCATTGGTTATTATAACGTATATTTGACTTTCTTTCACAAATTCACTTTTCTATTTATGTTCTTGCTGACTGGTTTAAATAACAGAATAATACTGTTTTTTTAAAGGGTGGGTTATTGCTTGTGACCTTATGACATTCCCGTTAAATGAATAAAATGTGCTTATTTTAACAGTAAGATGTTGCGTTTGCCACATATTAGTGATAAAAGTTAAAGTTTTACTGTTATAAAATATATAATATAATGCAAATGTTTTTTTTCGGTGAGGCTTTCGATCAGATTTTTTTTACGTGTTGTACCGTTAATTTAAATGACAGTATACTACTGTCATTTTTTGAGTGATTACTTGTTTGTGACATTATGGTATTTTCTCATGAATTTTCAGAAAGTTTATATTTTCACAGTAAAATTTGTTGTTTTACACATTTTTGCTGGAAAAAATTACTTCACCGTTTTTTGGTTTACGGTAATTAAGTGTATCTATTATGATGATATACTGTTTTTTGGATTTTTTGGTACTTTCATGGATTTTTGGTACTACATTATTAAATTGTAGATGTTATTCTGCACTGTAAACCTTTTTGTGTGATTTACGGTAAAATACTGTCAACTGAGGATGGTAAAAACATCACTGGAAGAAAATATTTCGACAAAGTCATGATGATGAGGTCTGATTTTTCCTTCTTTTATCTTTCTTTTACAGATGGGATCCTCTTTTTTAAAACAGTAAATTAAAAAAAAAACATATTTCTTTAAAAAGAAACATCAATAATAATAATAACACCTGACTTTCTTCAACAAACGCATCTTTTTTTAAGTTTTTTAAGATCCACAACGACATAAGATAAAATGAACTACTGTTTATATATCTAAATTTTTTACTTTCTTTCAAAACATTATCTACCAAATATAAACAATATTTGTTTCTGTGGAAATGTTCCAGCTGAATGCTGAAAAGTATGATACTGTAAATTTGAACTCACTTGATTGTGAGATTCTGATTTGTATATTCCAACAGCATAACTGTCCGTTTCCCACGTGTGAAAAAAACGATAAAAACTAAAGTTATGTATAGTGTCAACAACTTTGAATGTTAGGATCTTTAACTGTTGCAATTTGACATCATTCACTTTAATTTCTGCATTTTTTTACGAGTGTGCCATTACAACAAGAGACGTAGTGTTATAAGCGGCGGCCAAATTTACGGGTTTCATCTCGACGCCTCTAATGGTTTTTCTCTTCCTCACGGTCGTAAATGCGCGGTATAAACTCTCCTCCACCTGGAACACAGAACCCGAGAAAAAGGAATGTTTTTCTTCTCATATCTGGTTGCTCCGCCGCGGTAACTGCTGGACGCTCTAACAACTTGTCGAAAGCTTTCAGTCAGAATATGCTCTATGTAAGTGAGCGACAGAGGAGGCTGGGAAGAGGGCCGGCCAGTGAATGTTTCATTATATCAAATGTTGCCTTCCCTGAAGTGCTCTCCAAAGTAAGCCAGCAGCGTGAGCCGGGCCTCGAGAAGTTTCAACCCCCTTGTGACCACTTGGAGCAAAAGCAACTCTCCACTTTCTGATTTTCGCCCCCTCAAACGAGAGCCTCTGCGTGGATTAACACACTGCTGCTTTTTATTTGACTTGATTTTTTTAACTTTTTTTATTTGCATGCTTGAAATCGGAGGGTTTCTCTCCCTGAGAGGCCGGGGACCTGAAATGTTAGAATAAAATACAGACTAGAGAATGTAAGTTAATACACCGAGCGAGAGAGAGAGAATAGTCGTCGTGGTTTTTGGAATTAGAAGCGCTGCTACTGATCGGACTCGAAGGTGACAAATCGACTAAAACGCATATAAAAGTTTAAATACAGAATTATTGAAAGCCTTTAACAAATCAGGGAAATGAAAGTCTATACCCATGACTTTAAATTCAAATCATCCACAGAACTGTAGCCTTTAACTCAGGGAACAAAATGTAAGAAAGAAAAATAGACACAACATTCTTAACATAAAGAAAATGTTTTTCTATAAAACATGTGTGCCACAGTTCTTGCCCCGCCTCCTTCTGCCACAATAACAGCCCTGAACCTCCTGAGATCATTCCTCCACACAGAAACTCTAAAACTCTTTCAGGTTCTGAGGTCCACGCCGGTGGACTCTCCTCTGCAGCACATCACACAGATGTTCTGTGCGGTTTAGGTCATGTGACTGGGATGGCCATGGCAGAACCTTAATTTTGTGATCTCTGAGCCATTCTTGGTTTGGTTCTGAGGTGAGCTTCAGGTCATCGTCCTGCGGGAAGGTCCAACCCTGGCCCACTTTAAGTTGAAGCTCAGGGCCTTTGGAATAAAAACACATATCATAGATCCACCACCAGACTTCACGGTGGATATGAGGGGCTTTTCTCGAAAGCTTTCTTTCTTGCTACGCCAATACCATCTTTGATGTTGTTGCCGAAATACTCTTCTCTGGCCTCATCTGACCTTTGACCTCGTTCCATTGAAAGGCCTTAGTAGTGTTTGTCAAACTGTAAGAACTTCAGCTTTTGTGTGGATGACAGCAGAGGCTTGTTTCGTGCTAACCTCCCAAAGAGCTGGTGTTGGTGTCGGCGCCATCTGGTGACGGTTCGGGAGACTTTCTGACCCCAATATTCACCTCTAGAATTCTCAAACTGTCTTTTGCCAGTTGAACCATCTTACTGATAGTGTGTGGGGTCAGTGTGCAGACAAGTCCTCTTCCAGGCTGATTTTTTTTAAAACGTGCATCAGTCACTTTAAACTTCTTCATTATTGATCTAACTTTTGAGAGATTTTCTTCTTTCCATTTCTCGATTTGTGCCGCTCTAAAGCTTTTCTCAGCACATCATTGCTGTGATCCCTCGCATTTCCCATTGTGAAGAACTTAAGAGAGAATTAGGCCCGGGTCACCTCACATTTATAACCCAGTAAAACATCGGTTCATTGTTGACCAATTCAGAGTTCCTACCTAAACGGGTGAAGCTAAAATCATAAAATAGGACAAGACTCATCTTTTAAAGGGTGCCAAAACGTGTACAAAGATGGGACAATAACCACAATGCATCAGTTAAAAGTACTTTATTTGAGAGGATAAAAAAATAAATCTAAAGACAGGATAACAAGATAAAAGATCTTCACAATTAAAAAGAAATCCACAATTAATCTAATAGTCCCAAATCTAACCACATTATTGCAGCAATAATGTATTTTTAACATAAAGTATTTCATGAGATGCTAGAATATTGCACATAACGCTGATATGCACCACACACCCCAACAAAATGTATAAATAAATACTAATATCACATTTATAGGTTTATTAAACTTCAAGACGCTTTGCTACAAGCAGGAACTGCCACTTCAACAGAAGTTCCTCTTCATCAAGGTATTCCTCGGATAAAGTAGCTGCTCTAAGTAAAAGTTAAAACACTATTCACACTACCCCAATTCAAGATATCTCACTATAAACTATCTATAAGATAGATAGATATAAGATCTAAACTAACTATAAGATATAAAGAACTATCTTCATAGTTCTTTATATCTTAAATGTTACTTTTGACTAATTAGAATGACATTATAGAGTCCCTCAACTTCTTTAACTCAAAATGACGTTGTGGAAATCTGCAAAGAGAGTTCTGACAAGTCGAAAAGACTTTGCAGTTATCTTTCATAAAAAGTTTGTCATAATTTAATTACAACCACTCAAAATGACATTGTTTACATCTCTGGGGTTAATTCTGGATAGTCAGGCTGAGTGAATAAATGTTAAAAGTGTTTTGCCATAGGAAGACACGCTGAGGAAGATAGAGGCAAGAGAGATAGAGAAGGAGGAAGAGATAGAAGAGATAAGGAGATAGGAGATAGGAGAGTGAGGTGGGAGGCAGTGAGGGACTGAGAAAGGGGAGAAAGAAAACGGAGGCGAGATAGAAAGAACTATCTTCCTTTCTATCTTTTATTCACAGTGAAGGCCCAAGGACCGCTGTCTGTTTGGACTGAATAACTCCCTCGCCGGATCGGGCTGAGCGTTCCACCTCCCAATGTTTTGAAAGAGTGGGTTAGCGAGCGATGAAATGATAGAGCGGTAGGACGAGCCTGGGAGTGGCTTCCGTCTGTTTTGACTGAACAGCCCCTCCGTCTGCCGGGTTAAGCTGCCTTTGGGTAAAATAAACCAAATAAACAATGCTTTGCTTCCATGCTAACACTTTAGATCTACTCTGAGGATTTAATTTAAGTTTCTCTTCTTGATGGCGTTGCTTGGAGGAAGCTAGTCAGAGGGATTGTGATATTAGGAACCCATCTGCGTCCTCAGCCGGTGTTTGAGTGTACGCCTTGGGGGTGTGGCCACAAACACTAAATTAACCTTTTCCTGCAGACGGGTTCCAACGACGTGCTCTAGTCAGCCACAACCACCTTGAGCTCGTCTCCGCCACCGCGGCTATCTCATCAATGGCTTTCCTCAGAAATTTGGGTCGTAACCCAATGCTCTGTAGGAAATAGCGCACTGATGTTGCCGGGAAGCCGCGGCAACCGACCTCAATGGGGAATAGGGTTGCGTGCCATCCTTTCTCGAGAGCTTTACCAATCAAGTCATGGTACTTGGCTCTCTTAAACTGGTGAGCGATGGCTAATCTGTCTTCCCAGGGCACTGTTAGTTCAACTATAAGGATGGTTTTTGTGCTCCTGGATAGAAGTAACATGTCTGGCCGGAGGGAGGTTACTGCCACCTCTCCTGGAAAGACAAGTTCCGTCTTCAGGTCAACAAGTATCTCCCAATCCGCAGCAAGATGCAAAATGGAGGGCACGTTATTTGAAATTTTTCTTTTCGAAGCCTTGTCCCCTTGCCTTTGGAAGTGGACAACCTCAGGCAGTGATGATGCCTTTTGTTTGTTGGCTTTGACCCTCTGATGGTCCGTCCATTTGGCAATTTCCTCAAGCACTTTGTCGTGCCTCCACCTGTATCGACCTTCCCCCAGCGCGGCCGAGCATCCAGACAAGATGTGTTTCAGGGTGCAAAAGGCTGCTCCACACATCTTGCAGGACGAGTCATCATCTTTGCCCCAGATCTTTAGGTTATTTGGAGTTGGCAAAAGGTCAGCGACAGCCAGCAGGCGGAAGGTCAACTTGCCCTGGTCGGTGCCCCATAGCTTCTGCCAGGATAGCGATCGCTCTAGTGCCTGATCCCACTGCAGCCACTGTCCCTGGCAGGCCACCTCCACAGTTTTTAAGTGGTGGTCCTCCTCTGCTGCTTCTTGGATCAGGAGTCCTGTTTTGTCTTTGGCATTAGCATTGCTCCATCTCACGCTGTTGTAGTTTCCAAATCCTAGCAATCCTTGGCAGACCACTCTTATGATCTCCTGTTGTTTCCAGTACGCCTCGGCTTCTCTCACCGCTCTTTGGTGCTTTCTCTTCCGGCCATACTTGATGGTTTTGTCGGCGTGTCGGACTTTCTCCTCCTCCGGTAGCAGCAGTGCCTCGTCTGCTCTCGCATTGGAATCTTTGGACTGTTTCACCACCGATGAGACTGATAAGGAACGCTTGAAGGTCCTGCTGTACAGGTTGACCCATCTGGGAGTTGGGGGGATGCCTAGCCATTTCCGTACGAATTCTCCGCACAGTTTGTCCATTGCTTCCACTTAATACTAAAATGATTAGAATGAGAGATTTAGAATGAGAGATCAATTGAAATGTCATGAGGAAAATGTACCTAATGGTAGAATCGAAGCATCTGGATGAATCTGGACTGTGTCACTGTTTGAACCCTTAAGTATTTAGCAGTAGCAGAAAATATTACTTATAGAAGTATTAGTATTGAAAGTATAGAAAAACAATAGAAATTTGAGGCTGTCTGGACCATGAAAAATGGAACTACAGCTACTTCCTGCCTAGTAGTACGCAGTGATTTAATTGCGGCGTGTACCTTGATGGCTTTGGTGTCTTTTCTATGTCAGGTAGAAGTATAAGAGGTGATGTCTTGGAACCACGACTGTGTCACTTCATGAACTTGGATTGTTCCACAGTACGAACATAGACAGTTTCACTGTATGACCTTTGACTGCTTCACTGTATGAACCTGGACTTTTGCACTTTGTGAACTTGGACTGTTTCACAGTTTGAACACTCCATCTAGCATCTAGTAGTAGTAGAAATATTATATGATAATAGTAGTAGCGGTATTGCAGGGGTATATATACTACAAGATATAGAAGCAGAGATTCGTGTGACGTTTTGTGGCAGATTAAACGAACGTACGATGGAGCTATAACAACCTCCTGTAGTGCTAGTATTGTGATTTCTCTGTGACATGTAACTCACTGGCTTTGATGTTTGTTTTTGATGTCAAGTAGGAGTAGTAGAAGTATAAGTAAGGGCATCTTTGAACTTTTCAGCGTGTGAGTCCTTTGAGGAAGCTAGTAATAGTAGAAATATTAGCAATAGAAGTAGCGACAAATTTGAAGTTTTGACCATTTACATAAGATGGCTTTGATGTCAGCTTTGATGTCAAGTAGTAATAGCATAGGTAGAGTTGTATTGACTGGTTCACTCTCATAATGAGTGCTCCTGAGTGCAAAGCACTTTCCATGTTGTCATGGTTACAGATCGAGCTCATTGAGAAAATGTGAGAAAAGTTATTTCTTAGTTTTCTTTAAGCCTTTTTTTTTGTTTGATGACGTGTCCTTAAAACAAATAGCAGAGTATTCCAGAACAAGCTGCACATTTTTGATGCGTTTTGCATAAATGCTGTAAAACGCTGTGAGACTTGATACATGCATAAAAATTGTGAAAAAAAAAAAAAATATATATATATATTAAGAAGAGGAAGAACGATAGACGATAGAGAGACGATAAAAAGTCAAAGAAAGTGTTATTTAAATGTTATTAGTAACATATTGTTTTGTAAATGAATATTCTGTAGGTACCTAAACTTTTTAAAACAGAAACATTCATTACGTGGAATAAGTCAGTACGTTAATTTCATGGAATACGATCATCGCACTATTTCGGTTCTTTTACAGTTATAATAATAATAATAACAATAATGCTTTTTATTTAAGGTCACCTTAAAGATACACAATAAAAAACAAAAAACAAATACAAAACATTAAATATCAAAGAAATTACTTAAAGGATTTATAATAAAAGCAAATGCCACACAAACAATACCAGCGCCCCCTCATGGACATCCTGTAAATGAAAGTTTGTCCCCCTGAAAATAGAAACTGTGGAAATTCATTAAACTGATTTTTAATAAGGAGGTTGTTCTTCTATTTCTGCTTTTGTAAAAACAGAAATATCATTTGTTTGTCTTTTGTTTGTTTGTGTTTTAGGGGGGGAGAAAATAAATCCAAGTGAAATTCTTCTTACTGTAAACAATTAAATAAATCCCAGTTAAGTAAAAGTTGATCAAAACTCTTATTCTCAATAAGTTAGTTCACCAAAGGATTAATCAACGGATTAGAAAAGTGGCTTGATGGAAAACAAAGTCATCACATCGCAGCGTCAGAGGTGAACGCATTCTCTGCACACAAAAAAAAGAGAAAGAAAAAGAAAAAGAAAGAAGAAATGTTGTAAAAGTTGTGTTTTGTGAGTTCTTACTAACCCAAATCCTAACCTCTAACCCTCCCTTCAGAAATGAAGAGTGATCCTAATTGCTGCGATCATTTCGCTAAATGGTTAATGACAGAGCGGCGTGTATGTGTGTATGTGTGTGTGTGCGCTCTAACAGCTGTGTGTGTGTGTGTGTGTGTGTGTGTGTCTAAGTGTGGCTGCCGGCGCTCTGCTTTGATTTCCCCGCTCTGGCATGTGCGAGGACTTAGCGGGCTGAGCTCCCAGACATCTGGTGAATATTAGGGGCAATAACAGCTGGGCAGACCTCAAACACGGTCACCCACTTCACCCCGCCGTGTCTCTGAGGATAACCCCAGCTGCCTCACACTCCAGATGACAAGTGCCCGTTCGCCGTCCCGTGGCGCCCGGGGCCTGCCGATGAGTCAAGCACCTTTGCCTTCCACGCAATCCATCAGAACGCGTCGCCTCCTCCTGTTCCCGTTCCTCCCGCTGTTCATGGGAACAGAGTGGGTGGCGATTCGCCGCCATGATATTCCACTCTGTTTGATTTGCCATAATGTGTCGTGTTAAATTAACGTCAGTCGCCGCAGTGGCTGTCCGTCAGCTGTTCTCCTTTTGAAGGTCAATAAAAAAGAGACGAATGCTGTTATTCCTCGCACTGGGACTATTTTGGGGGGAAAAGGGGATTTGAAAATGACCCGTGAAAGTTTTTGAGGTATGTCGGGAAAAACTGTGTGTTTTGTTCAATAAAAACTTCCCCTAGCGAGTAAAATGTGAACTTTTAGAGTAAATGATGTCATATATAAGATAGATCTCCAGAAGTTGATTCATATGTACCAACATGAACAAAGTCTGACCAATGCTTGAGAAGTTATGGCCCAAACACTATTGCAGATAAATCTCCACCTAGTGTCAGATATATACAACCAATGTTTCCTGAAATTCTTCCAGCTCTTCCTCAAACTAAGTTCTATTTTGGTCTAAAATTAGAAAATGAGCCATCAAATAATTTTCATGTTATGTCCGGAAAACAGTGTTTTTCGTTAAAAAAAAAAAAAGAGCTCCCCCTAGTGCGTTAAATCTGAATTATTAGAGTAAATCACGATGTGATAAAAAGATTGGATTCCTATCTGGCAAATTTGGACTAAATCGGAGAAATTATAGCCTGTGAATATTGGAGATAAATGCTCCTGGATCCGGAAACCCCGGGTTGGATCCAGAACTTGCTGGAGGGGATCTACATATCATCATCGCCTGGGAACACGGGTTCCCTCAGGATGAGCTGGGGAGTGTTGCTGAGCAGAAGGATACCTAGAATGCCCTTCTTAAACTGCTGCCGCCCCGTCATAAGTGGAAGAATATGGATGGATGAAAATCCTCAAAATTTTCCTGAAATCCATCAGAAAGAAACACAGAAAAAAAAAGTAAAACCCGTGACGGAGAGAAAAAGTTTTCATCACTAGGTCAAACGTTGTGACATAATAGCCAGATTACAATCAGCCTTTTTAATGTTTTGACGATGCGGGTGCTTATTGCATCTAGTTTAAACTTTAGGAATCCATTAAAACTTTGAAATATAGAAAAATTCCATCATTGGTGGTTGATCTGTAAGAATTGTTCTGTGCGATGTGAAGTGATTCGGAATGAAAGGCTTTGATGTTCCGTTTAATCCACTCTCGGTTTGCTTCTACTGTCCAACTCGTTTACACATAATCACGATAACTAACGTTAGCAAACTAAATAGAAATGATTCCATAACCGATATTACTGAGTCCGTTCCATTTGTACCCCGACATTTTTTTTTGACATTCGCCGATCCAGTTGGCACCTTGGTTGAAAGATAAAAGTTCAACGGTAAAGGAGTAATCACCCATTTCATCAGCCTCTTGATCTTCATCACTCCCAACAGAATCCTCAACCGCCATCACCACCACCTCTTGGTGGTGATCTTGGTTCTGTCCATCCGAAATGACCCATTGTGATTGGTCCAAACTTGACACGTACGTATAATAGCATCATGAATGGGGTCTTGGCAATAATATTGTCATTATCACGCAAACCACAAAAAACAGTAATCTATTGCAGATCATCAGAATAACACATAATATACAGTAGAAAATCTCAATAACAAATAATATACTGTAAAAAAAAGACACAATGTCGTACAGCTGCAAAAAATGTCTATCAACAGTTAAATACTGTATAAAAAAAAAATCACTATTAACAATACTGTACAGTTGAAAAGAATCACAGTAACAAGTATTTATACTGTGGAAAATCTTCAAAAAAAAATACCAATAACTAATATAATACTGTAAAAAATATCCCAATAGCTGTTATACTGTAATATATAAAAAAAAAATCCCAAGTAACCAGTGATAAATTAAGGAAAATCCCAACAATGACTCACCCAGAATACTGTTTAGAAAAATCCCATTAATAAAATGTATACTGTAAAATAAAAATAAAAATCACAGTATATATATAATTACTGTATATAAAATGAACCAAACTGTTCAAAACAACATACAAAAATTGTTGTTTTCACAGTCCATTTTTTACAGTGTTGTAAAATAATTGCAGCTTCTACACGAGAGTGAATTTTAAATCAAAAATTAGAAATAGCTGAAGCAACAGCTTGAAATAAAAAACAACAACAACAACAACAACAACAACAACATGGATCGCCTTAAGAAAGCAAATCAAAACACACATTCATGTTTGACTCCGGCCGACAGCAGACCCACAACCCCCCCGATATTTGAAGACCCGCCGCTCTCTGGGTGTCGTTACGGAGTCCCGTTTTTATGAGCTCGTGATTAGTGTTTTTACGGCGGTAGGGAGGTCCGCAGATGGTCGCCGTAAACTCGTCACACTGAGGGGCTCTTGTCAGGCACCAGAGGAGAGAAGAAGAGAAGGAGGTCTCTGTTAGACCTGAGAGAGCATCAACAGAGACACGGTGCCCTCTTCTGGGGGATTCTGCATGCTGCATTAAGAATGATGGACAGGACCGACACTGGTGATCTGGTTCTGAACGGTAGAATCTGACAGTCAGTCATCACGTACGGTAGAAAACAACAGTAAACAATAACAAACTCTTCAAAATCACAGTTAGCAATTTTGAATACTATTTTTTTTACAGTGTTGGTTGCAGTGACTTTCTCCAGAATATTATTGCCTGTTGGGATTTTTCCTTTTTTAGCTTTTCTTGGGGAATATTTAAGGTCTTCGTCACTAAAAGGTTAATGACAGATCCGACTCAGAATAAAATAGCAGCCTCCGTCTGCAGAAACGGTTTCTATATTCCGGCATCTTTTCATATTTCACACAATGAAAGATGTAGAGAAGTTTGATGATCTTGATATCTAGACGTTCCACCAGCAGCAGCAACGGAAACCAAACTCTTCCGATAACTCCACATCGGTCTCCGACATCTTCTCTGCAGAATTGCTTTAGTGCGGCAGCATCGGAGGGTTCGTGAGCATGAACTGATCTTCTCAGGTCCAACCACAGCATCTCAGTGGGGTTCAGGTCCAGATTTTGACTAGGCCACTCCAGAACCGTTCAGAGGTGGACCTTTCTCTCCTGCTTGGGATGATTGTTCTGAAACGAGTTAATAAATCTACCTGTGGGATTAGTCATTTTTTTCTTGGCTACAACTAGCATGATGGCTAGCAGGCTAGCAGGCTAGCAGGCTAGCTAAATAGAGCGTTTTATGGAAATTATTGGTAGTTTTAAGAATTCTTATCAAGCAAAATTGACTTTGATTTAAAATTTATATATGCAAACTATTGTGTATCTTTTTACTTCTCAAATTATTAGCTCAATGTATATGGTGGAACATTTATATATATATATATATATATATATATATATATATATATATTGCTTTTCTACAGAAAAACATGACTGAACAAAGGTAATTTTCAATTTAGACCAAAAAAACACAGACTTGTTTCCCGCCTTTTTTCTTTTTCTTTTCCTAGCAGGATAGATGGTTAATTTGGTTTGTGGAAATTCTTGTTATTTGTTTGTAGTTGTAGAAGAATTCTTATCAAGCTAAATAGACTTACATTTAAAAAAATAATTATATATATATATGTGTGGAAACTATTCTGTATGTTTTTAGTTCTTAAGTTATTCGCTCAATATAAGTTTGAACATTTAATTTAGTTAGTTTAAAGAAAAGAAGATGTTACTTTTCTACAGAAAAAAAATACATTTTCAATTTAGAACAAACCCCCCCCTCTTTTTCTTTCTTTCTTTTTTTCTTAATTTTTTTTTGATGAAATTCACAGTTTTTAACATCGCAGCTTCCTGTTTTTCATTGACCTCCAGGCTTTAGTTTACTACTGGGTGATGATGATGACGATGGTAAGAATGGAGGAAGAACTAAATAGAGGATGTTGGAAGTGAAAGTTAGATAAGATCCCTGCATCTGTTTCTCAATTGCATTACACTAAGAATTGTTTTTGTGTTTTTACATTCATGAAAAAAGAAAAGCCATTCCACATTAAACATCGACATTAATATCTGGTTTATGATTTTTCACATTAAACATGTGAAAATGTTCATTTATTATCTGAGTTTGATCTTCCTTCCGCCAAAATGACATTAAATGAACTGATCTGAATATGGATTTGTCATTTATAATATAGATTTAGTGTTAAAATGTATTTATAACGCTAAGTTTAAAATCAAATCCACATATAATATGTAATTAATGAAATCAATGAAAATGTAATTTAATAATTTTATGTGTAGATGAAACATCCAGATCCAGCAGTTAGTCTTTAGATACTGTAAAGGTTTTACCTTGAACCCAGATGCAGAACCCAGACACTTAAATGATGGGAGTCGGTAGTGAGGGAGTCTAGTCAGGAGGGTCCTTCAGATCCTGGGGGGTAGTGGTGATCCGGTGTTGGAGTGCAGATGAAGATGGAGTCAGACCAGCGGTTCAGGCTGCAGATGAAGAGGAAGCTGGACGTTTGCAGGAAAGACGAAACATGATTTCAAAAAACAAATTCTTACCCAACGAGACAAACTGTTGAAGCAGAGTCTCTGATCGGACCGAGTGTTGAGGACCGGTCTTCCCTGCTGAGAGGAGTAGAACTTATATACTCCTGTAATATAACACACACACACACACACACACGCACGCACATGCATGCACGCACACACACACAGAGGCAAACACACACATACAGACACACACAAACACAAAGGTGCAAATGCACATGCAAACGTACATACGCACACACAAACAAATGCAAACGCACTCGCACACACACACACACTGGTGCATACTCAGATACAAACATGCACACACACAAATGCAAACACACACATACAGACACACACATACAAACAGACATGCAGGTAAAAATGCACAGCCACACACACACATGCAGATAAACAAGCACCCACCAACACACACATACACACACATACACACACATACATACACACACACACACGCACACAGCGTTTCAGAGGTAAGGAGGGACAAGGCAGAATCAGAAGGCATGAAAGATATATTAAAAGTTTAAATTTAGATTTCATATTTTTATACTAGACTTAAAATTTATATTTTAAATTGAACTTTGTACATTTAATATTCATAATTTAGGTTAAACATTTTACCTTTAGATTAAGGATCTATGTAATTTTGAATTTCACGTTGAATTTAGATTGAATATTTAAATCGCCATTTAAACTTATTAAACACAAACTTATGTTAAACATTTAACATTTAGATTTGACATTAAGACGTAACGTTTAATGTTTAGATTTATCATTTAGATTTAACATTGAATTTAGACTCAATATTTTAATGGAGATTTATTATTTCAACGTAGATTTAATATTCATCCTTCAGTCCGATCGGACATTTAATGTTTATATTTAGCATTAACATTTAATGTTTATATTTAGCATTAACATTTGATGTTTATATTTAGCATTAACATTTGATGTTTATATTTAGCATTAACATGTAATTTAATACGTTTTGGTGAGGAACGAAAAATATAAACGTTCATAAATGTTGCTTTAAATGAGATTTTAAATGAGATATTAACTCATCTTATGGAGCCAGAAGTGCCTGAAAGTATCTCTGAGTTTGTTCTACCTCAGAACCAGCGCCTCAGATTTTCCTGCGTTCACAAATGTCACGTCCGTTCCATTCTGCCGCGATCAGACGGCCGGTTTATGGCGGCTGCCGCTGCGTCATTCTAGGAACGCAGCAGTTATAGGAGTCCATAAAACTGCTAAAGCGGTGATAAGTTGAACCAAATTTCATTTCACAAATCATTACTTTCAGCTCCCGCTGTTTCATTTGCAGCCTGAGAAAAAAACATGTCAACGAAGCTCTAATGGAGTTTGAGAAAAAAAAAAGAAAGGAGGACGAGGCGGGCAAAAATGGAAAAAAAAAAAAAGAAGTGCTGCAGGTCCCATGAAACTGTTTCATTGTGAGCGTTATTGGAGGAGAAACACATTTCTGGATGGAGGTTCCTCTAAATGACACGTGCGTCCACGGAGGATTAATGAAACTTCAACTTCAATCCTGTTTTTCTTCGTAATGCATCATCGTGAAGCAGTGAATCGGTCGGCGGGGGGGAATCTGAGCAGGCTGGTTCTGCAATTAGTGCAGAAGCGACGCAAAACCTTTTACAGTCGATGGAGGGGGAGGGGGGGGGGGGGGGGGGGGGGGGGGGGGAGGTATGGAGGAAAGATTGACAACATGAAATGAAAGCAGCAGGTGTTTTATTCCCGCTTTCTTAAACTACATTTAATCTATTTTCTCCTTAAATTTGATGAAAATCTTTCCGTCTGAAATATCGATTTCAAAGGTGTCTGGTTTTTGGTTTTCGTTCCATCACCACAAACCACCCTGAGATTTACAGCAAAAGAATACAAATAGACTAAAATAACAAAACACAACTCTTGGGAAGAATTTCCACACGGTTTAATCTTTTTTTTTTTCAGCGTTAATCGATTATGTTGGTCTAACTTAATGAACTTGAGTCGCATCAATTTGATACATTGGGGCAAATTCAACCTAATTACTTAGATTAACCTCAACTTAATTTATTAGGGTTCATTCAAATTAGTAACTTGTTGGAGTTGATTCAACTTCAATTCTGGGAAAAGGTCCAGCTTCGTTTTTTAAGGTTAACTTTATTACTTGTTTTAAGTCCAACTTACCTGCTTGGATTAGGTCAGATGTGATCATTTTGTACTGATTCAATATTAAATTGGATTAGTTCTGCGAACAGAGTCAGAATAATTAAGTCACAATCAGAATAACGACTTTGTTATTAGAATCTTATTTCAAAAATAAGGACAAATGTCAGATTTCTTAGATTCAAGTCAAAGTTGTAACTCAAATCTCAGAAGTCAGAAAAGCATTAGGACAGAATAAAAACATTCAGAATTCTGACTTCATTGTCAGAATTCTGTCTTTGTTTTTGTTCTAAATTGGAAGTAGCAATAATTGTATTGTGACTTTTTATGCCTGAATTGTAAGAATAAAGTTTTCATCAGGAGATTTTTTCCAAACATCTTCTTCTTACAATGCTGAGATAAAGGACAGATCATGTCTTTATTCTAAAAAATGACCTCGGGTCGGTGGAGGTACCGCTGTGGCGACCCTGAAAGGGAACATCCGAAAGACAAAGAAGAAGAAGAAGAAGAAGAAGAAGAAGGTGACTTGTTCTGGATTGATGGGAAAATGCAGCAGGAGATAGTCGGTCGGGTGCCGCGTCAGCGGATATGCAGGTGTTGTATCAGTCTGTGAAGAAAGAGCTGAGTCATCAGGAGAAGTTCTGGTTCTACCGGTCGCTCTACCTTCTAAACCTCTCACCTGTGGTCAGGAGCTCCGAGCTCTGGACTCAACCTTAGAGATAAGGTGAGGAACTCAGACACTGGAGCCGCTGCTCCGTCACGTCAAAAGGACCCAGTTGAGGTGGTTCTGGTGTCTGATCAGGATACTTCCAGGACGCCTCCCTTCGGAGGTTTTTCAGTCACGTCCAACTGGGAGGAGACCCCCGGGCTGGACCCAGAATTTGCTGGAAGGACTGTTTATCTAATCTGCCTTGGGATCCCCTAGAATGAGCTGGGGAGCGTTGCTGGGACGAGGGACGTCTGAAATTCCCTTCTTACCCTGCCGACCCGGCGACCCGCCCACGAATTAGCGGCAGAAAACGGATGACTGGACGGACGTCATAATTATGAGTATAAGCTCAGAATTCTAACAACTCATGTGTCTTTAATCTTCGTCAATCGAGGATGAAGCAGCTTCTCCTCATCTCTGCAAACACGGACCCAGCTTCTTCTTCTTCTTTTCTTTTTTCTCCACCACCACAACACATGTTAGCTGTATTTAGAGAAGATCAAATTATGCAGATAGACTCTCTGCCAGTGCGGTTCTTTTGATTTCTCCAGCCACCGTCGGATTTTCCTGAACTCACCATCCCGGCACTCTGCTCCCTCCGTTACCCACTAAGTGCTCTGGAGAAATCTGCGCCGCTCTTTCAAACTCGCAGCAGCAGCTCTCAATAAGATGCCCAGAATAATTAATGGCGGCATTAATCTCTCATAAAATCTCCATTACGGGCCGTTTGTCAGCCGACGCTGTCAGGTGGCGTTCTGCCGGGCCCCGACCCTCTTCAAGATAACCCTCCGCCACCGTCCTGCTGGAGAGACATCTTTAATTTGTTTGGATTCCGCTGAGAGGGAGGGAGATTATGACTATATTTAACTCTGCGGTGCGTCCGATCGGGCCGGCCAGCGGAGGCCGGCTTATTTTTTCAGGTGCTTGTACTTTGGAGAACGGTGAGCCACAACCTTGGAGATTTCCACTCCACGGAGCAGAGACTTCTGGGAAGGCGGTGTGTGTCAGCGGGGTTTTGGCGATGCACGGCAGATGATGATGCCACGATTAATCATGACACGGTCCGTTTGTGCTGCGGGGCGGGAGAGAGTGCAGGACATGGAAGACAGATTAACAGTTGCCCATAAACACGCGGGAGGTCATTAAGTTCGCTCTTACTTTCGTTCACTGACAGCGACGAATTAATTACATCTTTTTCCTTCGCCGTGAGTATCGGCTCGCAGAAGTACGAGGAGGCTGTTGCCCCCGGCTGAAAACTGGACGCCACCAAAGATGTTGGTGTTTACAGAGGAAGCAGTAGTTTGTAATGTTTTAAATACCTTCGCCAAGGAAGTCGCGTTTTCACTCCTGTGCGTTTGTCTGTTTGTTTGTTTGTTTGTCTGTTTGTTGTTTGTTTGGGTGGAGCTCGGGAATCCGTTTCAAGAGTTCCTCTGAGTCCTTTGATGTTCCTTTGGGGGTTGGCGTTTGGGTCACCGTGGGCTGAACAGGGATGCAGAAGTGGAGACGAGCGGCTGCAGGGTATTCGAGAGATACTCAGAGAGTTTGTTGGAGTTGTCGGTACGTTTAGAGGCCGGCAAGAACTCGGACATTAATGGAGGAATACGCATGAATTTTTCTGTTGAGTGTATTTCACTCTCTGAGTGAATATTCTGGTTTAATAGCTCGACACCTGTCAGGTAGCAAAGGCAGAACTTACTCCTGAAAATTCCGCAGGTATACAGACAATACAATACTTGGGGTCCTCAGGACACACCCACTGGAACCAATCACACAGCACTTCCTGTTTATCTATCACTTCCATCCTGGCAAACTCTCTTACTCTCGTACCCTTAGTCTTTTAGCGGCCCCCCTTTAAGGGTCGCCACAGCGGATCGTCTATTTCCGTCCACAGGGCCGGTATCCTACTGGCCACAGTGGGTTCCACAGTCCTCAAGAAATGAAGTATTTACAACTTAACAAATATACGTAATTTAATTCAGGTTACTTGTTGGTGTAATTTCTTTCAGTTCATCAACAATTTTTCTTTTTACAGTGTATTATCACACCCCAAAAGCAGAAAGTAGCAGAAAAGCAGAAAGTAAAATTCCAGCTTTGGAAATAGCCGAGTAACGATAAATATTTGCTTATTATTGAGGATGAAAACTGACCTTATTACATTTTTAGACACTGTAAAATTAGATGTGTGACAATAATGATTTCCAATCTTGTAACAATAAAAAAGAAGTATTTTCCACTTAAATTTTAGGCCCGAAAAGACTTCTACGCCGGACGCCCTTCCTGACGCAACCCTCCTCATTTATCCGGGCTTGGCACTTGGAACTTCTGGATTATGACCTTTGTGTGGCTGGGTTGTACTTTTACTCAAGTGAAGGATTTAAATACTTCATTCACCTGCAAGCAACACTTGAAGAAACCAAGTACATTACTAGAAAGACAGGAGACAAAAACGACCCAGAGTCTCCTTAGAGGGGGGAAACCAGAGACTCAGAAGACAGGGGGACATGGAAGCTTAGGAGCTATTGGAGCAATCTATTCCACGTCACAAAGATATTTGGTCCGACATGGAGAAGAACTCTGGGCACAATGGGTTAAACAGTCCTAGAGACAGCCTGAATCCACCTTGGAGTCCAAAGACATCAAAACCAGGTTTGAAAGCAAAGGTTACAAAGGTACTGCTGGCCTGAAGGACATCAAAGTCTGGTAGTTTGTTGAGGGAATGGACAAGCATGGACGGGACTGTAGTTGGAAGCCTGATGGAGGGGAAGGTGATTGGGTCACCAATACCGACCCGACATCAAAGGAAAGTTGGGTAGTGACGGAACGGAACAATCAGAGAAGGTCGGCGCCCACTGATGGCGAAGGCCGCTTCTCTTGACCTTTTTAGGGGCGGCAGAAGCATCACCGATGTAGAATCATCTTTAAAAGTTGCTACGGCAACAATGCATCAAACATCCACTCCTTTACGCCCAGGGTTTTCTGTCCGATCCACTCACTTTAGCCCCCTACATTTGGACTCTGTTCAACTCCTGAGCGAAAAAATCTGGCCCTCAAGCTGCGAAATGTTCCCTCATATTCAGCAGCGAGTCACTAATGAGTCCGGCAGACACATTATTTTCATGGAAACATCTGATAAAGACGCGGCGAGAGCTGTGAAAGTGAAAGTTCTGTCCAGATCACACACCATAAAGCTTCATAAATCTGCCATCTCACCGTAAACTCACGAAAGTATCGCCCTTTAAATGTTGGAGCGGCCTGGAATGGAGCAGATAAGACGGACGGGCTGACAGACGCGTGACGTTTAGTGACTGACGGACAGAAGTGAAGGTGGAGTTCGGGCGGAGGCGGACGGCGATGGTGGCGTGTTTGTACAGCTGAGCACAAGCTGAAGAAGACCAGGCCCCTCTCTCACACTCCATTAGACCCTAAGCTCCACGGAGTGTTGCACTCAACACATAAACAGCCGGCTGCAAAAAAGCGCTGGGATGTATGGGAGAGGACGGGGGACGCCAGAGAGGAACGACCGCCGTCTTCTCACATCAGCACAATGTCTCCAAGTCACAGAGAGAGACACGAGGTGGAGACGGGAGAGCAGAGGCTTCCTTCTCACAAACCCTTAACCCTTTCATGTCCTCGCCGAGAGAGAGGAACTATGGAACAATGATGTCTTTGGGTGGTTTACTGATTATTATATTAATAATTTCTTAGTAAATTTACCACAAATTGACAAAATATTTGGTCTGAAAAAAGTTTAAAAAAAAAAGAAAATCTGGATTCGGAAATTATTTCCTGATGAAATTTTGTGTTTCCTGGTTAATAATCCATTTTAATTAGATTAATGAAACCTTTTGGTAAAAGAATGTCACATAATTCTGTTTATTAAGAGCTCAAATCCTTTAATATGCCAAAATCACACTTATGGAGTAGGACTTTCTCAATAACTATGGTCTCCTCGGTGCTCACTTTGACCTGAGGTGTCCCCCAGGGCTACGTCCTCGGCCCCTTACTCTTCAGCATATGCATGCTGCCACTTTATCGTATTATAAAAGGGTAGAGTCACGTTTTTCAGTAACAAGTGGAGGCTAAAAATGTGCTCAAACAGAAAGTTGAGCAGGACATTAAAGGGTTAAGTGAGAATTTAAGGAGGTCTGAGTTGCTCCGTAACTTAAATCAAGGCTTTCCTTCTGCTGCCCGGATAATAAACATCGTTCTCCTGGTTGTGAGGCTCATAGCCTCTGTTTTATTGAGAAAACATGGCTGCGGGTTCAAAGAGCAAAATGCATTTCAGCAATGAAAGTAAAAATAAAGAAAAAGAGGAAAATAATAATAATAAAATTAACGGGGTGGCGGCGTGCACAAAACCATTGATGCTTACATTCACACCTACGGAAGATTTAGAGTGACCAACTCACCAATGTTCACCTTTCTTACATGTTATTGTTCTGTGGGAGGAAGCTGGAGAACCCAAAAGCCCGAACACCGCGCTCCCAGCATGCAGGGTTACTGGTAGTCCCTAGAGTCTCCAGAAGTAGAATGGGAGCCAGAACCTTCAGCTATCAGGCTCCTCTCCTATGGAACCATCTCCCAATCTCGGTTCGGGGGGCAGAGACCCTCTCTACATTTAAAAGTAGGCTTAAAACCTTCCTTTATAATAAAGTTTATAATCAAGGCTGGCATAAGCTAGCTCTTAGCTATGCTGCTATAGGTTTAGACTGCTAGGGGATCTCCCATGATGCACTGAGCTTTTCTCTCTTCTTCTCTCACTGTCCCTCGTTATACATCCCACTCCCTTTAATGCATGTTACTGGATTAATGCATGTTACTAGTTTAATGCATGTAAATGGATTAATGCATGTTACTGGATTAATGCATGTTACTGGATTAATGCCTGTTACTGGATTAATGCATGTAACTGGATTAATGCCTGTTACTGGTTTAATGCATGTTACTGGATTAATGCATGTTACTGGATTAATACATGTTACTGGTTTAATGCATGTTACTGGATTAATGCATGTAACTGGATTAATGCCTGTTACTGGTTTAATGCATGTTACTGGATTAATGCATGTAACTGGATTAATGCCTGTTACTGGTTTAATGCATGTAAATGGATTAATGCATGTTACTGGATTAATGCCTGTTACTGGTTTAATGCATGTTACTGGATTAATGCATGTTACTGGATTAATGCATGTTACTGGATGAATGCCTGTTACTGGTTTAATGCCTGTTACTGGATTAATGCCTGTTACTGGATTAATGCATGTAACTGGATTAATGCCTGTTACTGGTTTAATGCATGTTACTGGATTAATGCATGTTACTGGATTA